>JAODAL010009228.1:0-112277 GCA_025379985.1 Phyllomedusa bahiana
TTAAATTTTCAAGGGGGGGTTTTTTTTTTTTTTTTTTTTTGGCTGATTTTGGTGGAAACATAGGGGCAGGTCTGGGGGCCCACCTTTCAACATCCATCAATTGCCATTATGAGAGCCTACCGTTCCTCAAGACGTGACCATCACTTTTCATAGCATTCTTATTTGAAGCCTAAGCTAGCTTGCTGTCTTAATAAATCTTATAGTTAGTATAGAAAGACACACTTTTAAAGTTAATAAACACATGTGGATTTAAGCAGCGTACTATGGGACACTATGAGCCTCAAACCCTGAAAATTGAACATTGAAACTTAATATTTTGGTTCCAACACAAACCAAACTGGCATTCTTGACAGAATCCAATAAACCTCTAATATAATCTGTTCACCTGCTATTTGGGTAATTCTAAAAAGTTTGACAACTAGAGCTTCATATCACACATCTTTATGTTTTATAAGGCTTGGATTATATAGAAGGAACATAGGGCATAGACTCTGGGGGGCCTATTTCTTGCACCATCCTTCATTGTCATTACAAGAGCCTATAATTCCTGGAGAGGTGACTACCAATGTTCATAGCGTTCTTTTTTAAATCTAAATTGACTTGCAGTATTCATAAATTTCAGAGAATATGAGGCTAACACAGTACCAACTGAGCAAGGAAGCTTGGCATTTTGGCTCCAACTCAAATCGAACCACCATTCCCAACTGGATTCAACAAGGATCTCTAGTCTAAAGCATCTCATTCATTCATCTGCTATTTGTGTAAGCAACACAAGTAATATAAAAGAAAACAAAACAAGCAAGCATAAAGTAAACAGCACACCTACTGTATACCTCCAACAGAGAAATCACACAGACATGCAAGGCTGCATATCCTTGAATCAAAAAATACACTTTATTGTAATTGAAATAACACAATTTAGAAGACAGGTAGTTAAACATTTACAATTACACTTGAAGTGCATCAAACAGGACCAGGCTTTATAGTTCTCCATATGAGAAACTGTTACACATTACATGGATAAAAAAGAGCAACCAGTAAACAATAAATAATAAATGATGAGCTTACTCCCTATAAATAACCAATGATATCCCGTTCATCAATGTTCATATAATATTATAAAATACAAATATACTGAACCAAAAGAATAAAGAAATATTAAACCAAAAACCTGCATATATAGAAAAATACAATACACTAAAACAAAAAAGAAGACTTGTTTCTGCAGTCGTGTGGATATGGAGCCCTCACACAAATCACCATGAGAATAGTTGCATTAGATGTGAGCCTTGTGTGAAACCTGATTGTGTTCATTAAAAATGTTAATAATAGCGTAACATAAAATTAACGTCAAATAATATACAAAATGAGGCATATAGGTAAATACATGAAACGCTGCCTAAGGAGATGTCACAATTTTCCCTGTCTTCATCTAAGATTATAATAATGTCCCAGCAGTAAAGAGGAAAAACATAGAATCGCAGTTAAACAGAACAACACAAAGCAATGTGTTCTTACATCACTAATGAGGAATAACTAAAATTCATGAGGTCACATAACAAAATGAGATGGGTGAAATATATCAGCTCTGAACTCTCATGTGAAAGAGCAGGAGATATGGAAGACTGATGCTTGAAGCGATCACCATCTTTATCCACAGCCTTAACAGACTGTTTCATTAGTCCAAATTTTGTTTCCAGTGGGGGAAGCAATACTTTCTGAAAGTAGTTCATTTCTAATATTTTTTTTCCCAATCTCTTATTTCTTCCAGGCCATGCTTTAGGGTATGTTCACACCGCGTATTGGGGCGTGTACTTTACGCGCCGCAGTACGCTGGGTGATTGGGAAGCACGCGCTTATCAGCGCGTACTTCCAAAGCGCGGGGGGGGGGGCATTCACATGCACTGTCAGCGGCACGTAAGCACCGCGAACAATTAACATGTCACTTCTCTCTATTGTACGCCCCGGGCAGATGAGGCATAATTCATAGTTCTGTATGAGAGCTGTGAATTACCGTAATTGTGGAGCTTATTTTGCTGCGTATAAAGCGCAATACGTGTGAAATGTGCGTGCAGATATGCAGCAAAAGAAGCTGTGTGAACATACTCTTACTTGTACAATTTTCAGCCTTTGCTAGGTTATCCCATACACACAAGAAGCAAGGATATTTTGTATAACCTCCTTGTTGTACAAAAATCATTAATAGAACCATTAGGTCAAAACTCAAAGTCCAACAGTAGTCGATGTATCTGATTTTTTAGAGACTTATTTTCATGGATTCAAACATTTATTTCATATTACTGAGTGCATTGCTGAATTGCCATTATATTGCTGTGTAGCCATCAATTAAAGGGTGAAGTGTGCTGTACTTAAAATCTCAAGGCGCGTATAACAGTCCTAGTAATTACAACTTGGATAATTAATAAGTAGATTCAGGATTATAGTTTACTACATTTCACAGAGCAACAGTGTGATCAGTTATCAAAGTTCAACCAAATTCAATGAAGGTCTACTAAAATATCCTGTCACTTTTTTTAATGGCTGTGGCTACATATATGCAATGCAGACATGGCCAATGTTATACTGTATATTATTCACTCCAATTGTTTGGAACATAGTTTTCTTAAGCAATAATGGAAAACTTTGTTTCTGGAAACACTACCAAAAGGTTTGTCAACTAGAGCTTCTAAATTCTTTAATGTCAAGAAGTAATATATAAGAATACAAGCCAGTTTAAATTAAACAACACACCTATACCTCCAACATAGAGAATCACACAGACAGAAAAGGCTGCATCTCCATGAATCAAAAAATACACTTTATTATGACTGAAATAACACAATTATGGAGACAGGTAGTTAAATATTTACAATTACACTTGAAGTGCATCAAACATGACCCGGCTTTCTAGTTCTCCACATGAGAAACTGTTACACATTACATGGATAAAAAAGAGCAATGAGTAAACAATAAATAATAGATGATGAGCTTAATCCCTATGAATAACCAATGATATCCTGATAATCAATGTTCAAATAACACTATGAAATACAAATATACTGAACCAAAATTCTAAAGAAATATTAAAGAAAAAACCTGCATATATATAAAAATACAAAAGAGAAGACTCGCATAAATCAACATGAGAATGGCGCTGTTAGACATAAGCTGTGAGTGAAACCTGATTGAATTACATATTCTGATAGCACCATAAAATATACATTAAAAAATATACAAAATGAGGCAATGAAGAAAAAGGTAGATACATGTAACGCTGCCTAAAGAGATGTCACAATTATCCCTATCTCTGTCTAAGACTATAATAATAATATCCCATGCAGACCCAGCAGTAAATAGGATAAACATTAAATCACAGTTAAACAGAACAACACAAATCAAAGTGTGCTTACATCACCTATGGGGAGTAACTAGAATTTATAAGGCCCCATAACAAAATGAGATGGATCACATATATCAGTTTTCAACTCTCATGTTAAGATTTGGGACACTGATACTTGAAACAATCACCATCTTTATCCACAGCCTTAAAGGGGTTTTGCCACGAAGTAAAATTGACGTGGGAAGCTTGCAAATGAAATAACAAACATTTTCACCATTCATCATTGTTAGAAATTCTGCACCGTTTTTGTTTTAGCTGCTCCTTTAGTGATCAATGGTTTACAGCTCATCTCCAGGGGAAACGACCAGGGCTGAGAGCCTCTCAGTCCTGGTCACACATGCTCAGAAATCACCTCTCCTCTCAGGCATCTACTTATTGTTAAAACCCAATGTGCTGTCACTCTACTCCCGTCCTCTGTCCTCCTTCGTATTTATTCAAATGGTGTCAATAAATTAAAAAGAAACCTCAATTAGGTCTGTGCATTGATAAAGAGAAAAAAAAAAAAAAACAACACAGGTGCCTGGAGGCAAAAGCTTTACCTCTCAGCTACTCACAATGCTTTACATAAACAGACCTTTCTTTGACTAGAGAGAGGAAAGGCCTGGTGATGTCATCTTGCTGGGTCACATGATCTGCAATTCAAACAAATCATACATGCCCCCTTCTGAGCACACAGAGCTGAAGAGCTGGATGCAGGTGGTATGAAATGAAATGAGATCGTGGCAAAACCCCTTTAACAAACTGCTTCATTAATCGCAATGTTATATGCAATGGGGGAAGCAACACTGAGAATCAACAAGTGTTTCATTTCTGATATTCTTTTCACTAATCTCATATTTTTCTCCAAGCAGGCCATTCTTTCCTCACCCTTTGTCTTTGCTCAGCTATCTTATAGGCACAAGAAGCAATATGACCTACTTGTTATCTAAGAATCACAAACATAACCTTTAGGTCACCACTCAAAGTCCAACCGTTGTCAATGTATCTGATTTTTTGAAGAAAGATTTTCATGGATTCATAAATTTATTTTATATGTATTGTAAGCAATAGACATGGAAGCTAACATATTTCCATTCCTATTGCTCTTTAAGCTATCAACAACTGCTTCCATTTCTGTATCAGATACTCACATCCAACTGACAATTAACTATCCCATTGACTTTAGACTATAGCTCATTTGTTTCCTATGTTATAAATGTCTAGCTTAAGTAGACTGAACTGTGCATTTAGCAGAAACAAGACCAGCATTTTGTGTGAAAACTAGACCTGACTGGAATAAGTGAATGTGATATCTGAATTCAGTACACCACACTTTACAGAGATCAGGTAGTATCCGGCAGTCACCAATATTGATGTAGATCAGTGCTATCAGCCTAAACTGATTACCATCCTATACAAAAAAGGTTCTTCAGAATAATGAATTTACTTCTACAAAATAGAGAAAACCATTGTGCGATAGAGAAGAGGTAGTAGATACAGCAACCGACTGGTGATTAATTAAAGGCCCATTTTTGGGTATTCAAAAAATGGAAGATATTACACTTTAAACTTGCTGATAAGTTTCACATAGGAAATAAAACATATAGATGATGGTGTATAATGTAGAACATGACTGCTATTCCTTTCTTGTATAAACTTATATCATTGTTCATACGTGATAAAAAAATGATAATATAAAAAAACTAAAATTTCTGGATTTTTTTCACAGATGTTGGAGGTTTAGGAGTTCTTGCCATTTCTTAGTTGGACTAATGAAAGTCAGTCTTGAACCAGGGCATTGTGCACTAAGCCCTTGATGAGAGCAAACCGTTTATATGGTTTACTACTAGTGCCTTCATAAGGGATTATATTACTGACATATTTTCACCAGGAGTGTTGTGCTTTGGATTTGGGTCAATGTAAAATTCCACCTGAATCTAAGCCAAGATTGAATTTTGACGAAATTCATCACAAAAATGACCCTAACTGAAATTTTTTTTAGGTCTAGGATTAGAGTTCTTAGGTTTTCTCAGAGATGATCTTACCTTTCGTGTTTCTCTTACTCTTCACTTCTGGTGTGACGTCCAACTTAACTTTCAGTTTTCCTAGGTTACCCCTATGTTTTACAAACAAGACTTAATATTGGATGTAATACAAGTCATCTGATATAACTTCTGCTTTCCCTATCATAAGGGTAAGTGATTCTGAACAAGCGTCCTGGAAGGGACACTGCAGTGTGAACAATGTGAAGCATGAATCAATCATGAAAGGTATGTATACACCTAAAATATCCTAAAAACCTTAACCAAAACCCGAACTTGAGGGTAGAGTTACAAATAGCATTAGGGATAAAGTTAAAGATTAGGATAGAGTTAAAGACGAAATTTGGGTTTGGAAAGGTCAAGCTCAGTCAAGCCAAACAGGGCCCTAAACTAGCAACAATGCCCACCAAAATGCAATGCTTGTAGAGAACAATGTCTCCCAAATGCGGCATCTTAAGAAACATGTCACTTTCTATCAGATGAAATTCAATAGTAAAAACCTTAAATGCTTCTTCTCCAGACATATACAGGTTACCATGATTGCATAGACTTCTAAGGGTAGCAAAATACAGCGCTATACAATGCTGCCATTGGGTGAGCCCTGATTCAGAAGATGCAGCCTTATTTGTGTCCTAAACTGTGTAAACATAAGCCTATATATTATTTAAAGCTTAATTGCTTGTTACCCCCACTTTTGTATGTGGTGTGGAGCCTCACAGATTATCTCTGTCATATATCTCCCTAGGAATCGGAATCATCTTCTTACTATATAAAAATTTCCAGTGATTTAGAGAGTACACTGAGTTTCATTACTGTGCCGAGCAGAGCTAGCTGACAGGCAAAATAACCATGGCTGCTAAAAATGACATTTATAATTTGCACAAATCTGATCCAAGTGCATTTATCACGGCCCCTTAAAAATGGAAAAGAAAATATTGTGCTATTTCACACCATTAAATATACTTAAGTTTGGAATAATTGTTGCTGCCTTCCTTTCAGTAATGATTTTGAATACTTCACTGTGCTCTCTGTCAGGAAAGAGCACATTGTTTGAGGCATCATCTCACTCACATTTTCCTGGTAGGTACTGTTGATGCACAGTGTGACAAATATTCCCATACACAGCACAAACTATCCTATTATAAAGCAGAACATTGGATAATATATAGAATTGAGCAGCATTGCTGATTTACAAAAAGCGTTGACACCTTTTACTTCGATACTAGCTTTACAGCAAAAAATGAGGCTGACACAATCTGCATTGACTTGTACAAGTTCCAGTTTGAATAAATGCAGATACACTGCAGCAAATATATGCCTGGCATATTTTAACTCTTAGGAAACTGAGGAATAATAATGTAGGTGCCTTAAACATCAGTACAAAGGCTGGGAGGAGCCAGCCTGTCCAAGCATTTGATTTTACTTGAAACTATACAATATTTCGACTACTTCTGCAATAGTAGCGGAGTCAGGGTAAGCCACCAAAGGGGATGTCTTGATAAGGAAGGAAGGCTGAGGAAGGCTAAAGGTCTTAGCTCACACTTCCGGCATTTGTTAAATTGGTATCAGGGGTGGCAATAGGGCAGTACTCCTGTCAGGGGCCCTAATCAAAAAGGGACCCAGTGATATGTTAAAAATAGGAAGTAGTATTGGGTGGGGGCCCCATTTGATTTCGCTGCATGGGGCCCTGAAATGGTTAATAGATGACTGATGGCAGCCCCTGCTACCAATGCACCCCCTATAACTACGGTCCTGCCAGCTGAACCTCCATGTTCTTGCTGCCAAAACATATATGACATGTTCTTGGGCCCTGGTGAAAATAGTGATAGGGGGCTCCTGCCAGTTATCATGTGCCATTTCCACTACCGGTGTCTTTTTATGTGTCAAACTGGCCCTGTAGCAGCTGTTAGCGCTGCACCTCCTATAGCTACGCGGTCCTTATCTTTTCAGTTAGCCATTGAAATGAATGAATTATTTTCATTCATTTTGTATACGCTCCATGAATAATGAATGTCTATGGGGCCAGCGGGCTGTCGGTTCCCCTGCTCCCGAGCACACGGTATAATTGCGGGCAAAATGCGTCCCACAATTACTGCCATGTGAACATAGCCTTAGAGCCAAATTGTCTTCACTAAGTTGTACCACATATCTAGTTTACTGTTATGGATGGTAATTCCAGCTTCTCCTCAACTGTTTCGGTATAAAAATTAATCTGATCAGCTCTCCCTTTGACTTCAATGGGAATCGACAATTAAATCGAGATCAAATCAATAATCGAAACGATTTTCTTCAAAATTGGTAATCGACTAGATCTCAATTTTTTAAGCAATCACTCATCTCTATTCACTTCTTTGCGAGCTTCAAGTACAACCAAGCAAGTGTTCTTGACTATATTTGAAACTCCCATAGAAGTGCATGGACAGGCACACATGCACAGCGGCTTTCCTGTTCTCCGCAGCCACAGTACAAAGATGCTGGTTCCTGCTTCTACAGATGAAAATAACTTCTTAAAGAAGTCTGAATAGCAGTACAACTAGTATTATGCTTCAGATTAAAGTCAAATTGGAATCCACTTAAAAACAAAAATAGTTTCTATCTGTATTAATAACCCTTACCCAAAATTGGTGTTGAGGTTTTTAGGTCTTTTTAGGGTTAACTTATCTCCCAATGTCTTTTCCATTCTTAATTTACTCCAGGTCTCATAGCACATTTGGCAGGAAGTGACATCAGGGCGACGGTGGCATTATTAGACCCACAAGCACCACTGAGAAATAAGTTAACCCTAGCATGCCCTAAAAAACCTAACCCTAACCTGTGGTTACAGTTAAACTATTGCAGGGTTAAAAATTATGGACAACCCAAACCCCAATTTTTTTTACAAGTTTGGTCAAACTGGTGTTTAACTTAGCTTCTAAAGCACATAATTCTGCTACTCAAAAAAAAAAAAAGTTTTTGCAGCTAAACTAAGAATGTTTACTGTAAAATAAAATTAAGTTTCTTTTATCTATATTTTTCTTTATTTAACTCCGTAATGACCGCCCACCGACTTTTGACGTCGACTGGTGCGGGTCGTTCGTCTGCAGCAACGTCTTTTGGCGTCGCTGCAGACACCTCTGCACCCCGGTGCTTTAACCCTTTGATTGCGGTGGTGCGTTACCACAGCACAATCAAAGGGTTTCCCTGCTCTGTTGGGTGATCGGAACACCCGGTGACCCGACAGAGTCCGGGGAACGGCTACACAGTCAACCCTAGGGACCTAGAGTGGCCCCAGAGCTGTCTGTGTACTAAGCCAGTGGCCAGGACGCACTGTGTGCTGTCCAGATCCTTGCCTGTATCAAAGTGACACAGATTAGAATGTATTAGCATGTATGAATATGCTCATACATTGCTAAGCGGAAAAAAAAAAAAAAAAATGTATCACAGTTCTCCCTTCATGGATGTAAAAAAAAAAAAAGTAAAAAAAAAAAAACATAGAAAGTGAAAAAAAAAGAATAAAAAATAAAATAAAAATAAATATTTAATAAAAAATAATTGTGCATAAATTACACACACAAAAACACCTACACATATTAGGTATCCACATAACCGTAATAACCTAAATAAGTAATCTAACAAGTTAATACGTGTGAAATGTGAATGGTGTAAAAAAAAATTAAAAAAACAAAAACATTTAAAAAATAAATAAAAAAAATACTGCAATAAGTGAACTTAAACTATTCCACCATAAAGTACAACTTGTCTCGAATAAAACGAGGCCTCATACAACTGAATCATTGAAAAAATAAAAAAGTTACAACTGTTGAAACGCAAGGAGGCAAAAACTAACAAAAATTTTCTGGTCATTAACTACTTTTCAGGCGTTCGGCTTAAGGGGTTAAGCAGGGGAAGTTTTTTGCAAGTAAACATAATCTTCATAGCTTGTAGCAATATTTTTTTAAATTATTAACAGAATGAACAATTTTAAGAGCAAGAACTTTGAAAATGAAATTCAAACTGTTTCTTTATGTGTCATAGATATTTATTTGCATACATAGTTGTTCTTCTTGCCTGACAGGCACATACAGTATATAAAGCTGTAATGTCCAGCAATGGGGAATTTGCATAAATACTCCACTTCTGGAAATGAGTTTCTTACTTTTAAAATAAAACAAAAATTACACTAGTATTCTATGAATATAAAATTATAATTTATATTATATTAAAAGCTATTCTCCTCGTTGTCAGTAAATGAGTATTCTGTGTGCAGTTGTTTAGGGAGAGGAGAAGAAAACAATTTGTAAATGGTGGCAATGGGGATAAGTAATAGTCATGTAGATGAAAAACAAAACAAAAAAAGCAGTCCGTTACATGAAGGAAGTCATCTTTATAGTCATTCTAAGAAGGGAAAAGTAACAAATATATTCTTGATAGGCAAATTTAGTTGCACAACTATAGCTCTATTAATTATAGTGTGGTTACTAAAAATATGGTCTGTGCCATATGGAGAAAATTACTGCCTGGTGCAATTACCACGACACACTGCAGTTAGAATTGTTATCTAATCACTAATATCAATTCTGTATACCAATATATTGGTATAGCAGTTTTCATTATAACGGGGGCACTATTGCTGGGGACTCACAGCTGAGATTTTATAAAGGGGTACTGCAGGCTGGTACCAAGTGGGGGGATAGGGATTAAAAGGATTTTCTCATGGAAGGGGTTAAGAAATGTATATATAAAGCTTTGGCCAGACTCGTAGTGCTATGTACACTGCACTTTCCCACAAAGTGCTACTAGAGCTGGCTGAGTAGAGGATGTGGCTGTCACCGCTTGGGAAAAACCATTCCTTGTCTCTCTTCAAGGAGGAGATTGTGCCCCCACATAGTTTACATGCCACCTTAATGCCCCATTCACAACTGATGTTCCTTCTTAACACAGTAAAGGTAATCCCCAAAACAAATATTATTAATAATAATACTCATCTAACACTATTAAAACAACTCTATGAGCCAGCACTTGAGCATAGAAGGCAAATGCAGTCAGGTCTTCTTAAAATAAATACTCATTTTCTTTATTAATACCTCTTAAAATCGTAAGCAAAACATGCTATAAATGTCCACACAAGAGACTACCAGTATGGGTTAGGTTACAAGCTGCTAGGACCGAAGCGTTTCAGGTCACATGACCCTTACTCATGAGTGAGTGACCTGAAAGTGAGTTTTGCTTACGATTTTAAGAGGTATTAATGAAGAAAATGAGTATTTATTTTAAGAAGACCTGACTGCATTTGCTTTCTATGCTCAAGTGCTGGCTCATAGAGTTGTTTTTGTTTAAACTTGGAGGGGTGGCGCCTGTTCATCCATTTTTTGGACTTTCCATCTTACACTATTCCCACAGTTACCAGCTGTGATAACATCATTGCATCACAGTTTCCTATGATGAAGCAATCAACTATATTGGGGGTGATAACTAGTGTTGATCAAATCATTCGAGAAAAGTTAAGTTTGAGTCATACTTCTCGTTTTGAACTGGAGCCGAAGCAAAAATGTTTGTTCAAGCAAATGTTTGAGTTCGACATGACGTTCGACATGCTATTTTAATAGTTTTCATGCCCAAAAATTGGCATCGCCGTGACTGTTTTTAGGCGCATTAAAATTAAAAGTACGATCCTCTCAAAAATCTGGCATCAGGTATACCTTACATAGTAAACATAATGCGCCTAAAATGCGCCAATGGCGGTACATAGCATATCATTGGTAGTGTATGTAATGCACCTCAATAGGTGCATTGTGTTATGGAGGTGCAAATCTTATCATTTTTAGGCGCATTACAATGTGCCGTGCCCAGCATCTAATGTGCCTAGTTTTGGTGTACTGTTATGGATGGTAATTACAGCTTCTCCTCACCTGTATAGGTATAAAAATTAACCCGAACATCTTCTCCGATTGACTTTAATGATGTTCGAGTTCGATTTGAGAGCAGTGCCAGATAGAGGTGTATGCAAGGTGGTTTCATGGCAATGGTTATTACTAGTGATGAGCGAACAGTAAAATGTTTGAGTTCAAGTCGAACCTCGAACTTTAGTGTGTTCGGTTCGAGGTTCGACTCGAACTCCAACATTTTACTGTTCGCTCATCACTAGTGATAACCATTGCCATGAAATCACCTTGCATACACCTCTGTATGGCAGTGCACTTAATGTTCCTTCTAAGCTAAGCTATTAACATTTGTACATGTCTATAGGGTTTTGTGCTAATAAAGCCATAGATGCTCCTCGTACTTTTGTACAACAAGCGCATTGTTCCGATTTGTATGAGTTTTTGGAGTTCTCACTGCTTTCAATAGTGACTGCTATGAAATGTAGATTAAAGCAAGAAACAGAATTTCCTATGTATACATATATTTTTTTTTTTATGTTGACTCATAATTAAGTGTAAATAATGAAAATAGTCTTTTCAGTTCTCCTTAAAGAACAGTTTACATGGATCACAATGAATAAATCCTTGCATATTAAAAGTCTGTCCTGGCAAAGTGTTAACAGACACCATTTGAGATTTTGGTTGTTAGCCACCCGCTGTTCCCAATAAATCAGGCAGCGAAGCACTGATCCATGTCACAACATGTTTTAACCTCTCTCTCCTACTGAATAGGAGAGTGGCAACAAACCAATATTTGCAATTCAGTTTAGCTAATGGAAGGTATCCTGCATCCTGTTAGCTGAATCAATGTTAAAGATTTAAAGCTTCAAAGCAACAAACGGAACCTGAATAATGTCACAAATAAACAACAATCAAAAACGAAAAGGATAAAAAGGGAAAAACAAAAATTAAAAAAACCCTAATGCCTCTCCCTGCTGGATTTGTGGATTTCATTATCAAGTGTGATAATTACTACAGACTGCAGTGACAAATCTCACAATTTGTGACTTTCTAGATTAAAAAAGATTAGTTCTGTATGTAAGACAGTTTTTGTTTTATTATTTTATTAACAGGTAAGACAAATAATACTTTATCAATCTAGAATAAGATAAAACAAAATAGATTAAAAAAAACAATATTAAAGCCAGCTCACCTGTGTAGATGTAGAAACTGCTGCAGGGATGCTTGGAGTTACCAGCGGGCCACTGGCCAGGAAGCAGAATCGATACCAAAACAGACGAAAGTTCCAGCACCAATAAAATGCTAAAGTTTTATTAATAATCCATTAAAAAATATTCAAAATCAAGGAATAATGCTGACACGTTTTGAGTTATAGACTACAACTAGGGTCTATGACCTGAAACATGTCAGCGTTATTGCTTGAATTTTTAATGGACTATAAATAAAACATTTTCATTTTATTGGTACTGAAACTTTCACCTTTTTAGTGTAGATTATAAAACAAAATAGAACCTGTGCTCAGGTAAGATTAGAATTTATCTCTGTTCACATTAGCTTTTTATGATTTTATTAGCAAGCATACTGCAGTTTGCAGCACTTTTGATGACACCAGACAACATTGGAACACTGGCAAAAACCTGATGGACAATAATAGAATTTGTCAGGCTTTATTTGGTTCTCTCCAATTACAGCAAAAAAAAAATTGTCATCCAGCATCCAATTAAATATTGTAAAACATAAAATCACATACGTTATTTAGAAATCATTAAAATTGAAGGTCTGCAGCTTACTCCTCCTGACATGTTTCGAGCTGTCATTAGCTCTTAATCGTATTAGGGAGTAACTAACAAACACACGTTTAAAAATAAGCGCCTTGGGGATCCCTTCCAGGTAAAAAGGTTCAAGGCATAGGTCATTAATGTAGATTATCCAAGGAATTTACAGTTACCCCTTAGTACCCCCATGGGTAACTATGTGAATAAGTGATGTGGAAACTGTGACGAAAACAGCCTAGTCCGCCGGCCCACTTGAGGGACGACGGCCTGACTGGGGGTGTATCTCGACGTTGCGCTGCCCGCTAGGGGGGGGAAACAAGGTCAGGCAGATACTGTTCCATTTGTTAACTCCTGTCCACGCTGGCACAGGGAGACAAACAATGCTGCCACCATTTTCTTCGTTTAGTTATAAGACCGGTCCGTTACCGACTTATAGCAGGGTCAGGAACAAACCCTTGGGTAGCTATATACTATAGACCGAGGATTAGATCAGATTAAAGTTTATAGATTTAATTAGCCTTGAAGGGTACACTAGACAGGTAATATATACAGAATGATAATATATACAGGTAAAAGTCAGAGGTGCACACACATTTATGGATTACAGACAGAGGGCAGTTAAAATAGCAAACAGTCACTATGTAATTAATTGCACTTAGTGCTCCCGTGCTCCAGCAGCATCATAGCAGGACCCCCCCTGCTTCAATAGACTGTACACAAAAAGTAGATGCTGTCCAGAAAATGTATAACACGTATAAATTCTTTCTTCTTATTTATTAATAAATGTGAATAGATAAATAGCGTAATCTTTACGACAAGGTTTTGAAAACCGTACCATGCAAGTAGAAAAGAAAGCACGAAGCACTTAGCTGAATTCAGCGAGTCCTATCCGGATAAGGGATGAAGATATAAAAGCAGCCAGCCCAAACGAGGAATAGAACTTAGCCCAAGCCGGGGATTTGGGAGAGTAGTTGCATTGGCCCGAACACGCAACGTTTCGGAGGACACCCCCCTTTCTCAAGCGCTTGAGAAAGGGGGCGTGTCCTCCGAAACGTTGCGTGTTGGGGCCCAATGCAACTACTCTCATAGTCACGGCTTGGGCTAAGTTCCTATTCCTCGTTTGGCTGGCTGGCTTGTATATCTTCATCCTTATCCGGATAGGATTTCGCTGAATTCAGCTAAGTGCTTCGTGCTTTCTTTTTTTACTTGCATGGTACGGTTTTCAAAACCTTGTCGTAAAGATTACGGGTATTTTATCTATTCACATTTATTAATAAATAAGAAGAAAGAATTTATACGTGTATTATACATTTTCTGGACAGCATCTACTTTTTGTGGGCAAGTTTTAAAATAGGTCAAGTTACCTTTGTTGCTTGGTTCTGGGCTCACATGGGAGGGCTTATGTGGCTTGGCTGCTGTGTATTGGGGTGCTCCTGGAAATGCTCTTAGGGCGCCCCCCCCCCCCCCTCCCTGGGTCAAACCCAGAGCCAACCCTGGCTCCTGCTTATATCTGTGTGGGGACAGCCACGTGGCAGCCCCTACACACACCTGGGACGGTCTATGAACTCCTCCACTCAGGTCATGCAGTTTCTGATACAAACATAAAAATGGACTATAATCAGCAGGGCATTGGCACAGAACCGAGCCGGTAGCATCATCAGAACCGGCTGGATCTACCCGATGCCTGGATATGAGACACGCCTATCTTATGGACCCCGGGGTCTGGTTCTGGATTTTCTCAGGGCCCCATGCGCCTTGGAAACCTTTGGGAAAAGGGCCTGTGCGTGCGGGGGAGTTCCATATTTTGAGATATGAACTCGCCCATCCACCCGTTATGAGTGGTTTGCCTATAAATCGATATGAAATATCGGAGATGACCTGACTGGGTTGGATTTATTGGAAGCCTTTGAAGCTTGGGAGTTTTTAGCTAGCATTTGTTCAGTGCTAATTAAGGGAAAGGAGAGTTCTTTTGAGGTATCCAGATGTCCTGCTGTGCGAACATCCTACCGAAAGTCATTTACAATGGGCTTAATTAATGTGTAAACGGAGCTTTCCTGGGCTGGGGGCAGCTGTGATATCTGACTGATACGGAATTGGGGATGAAGTCATATTTTGGAGTGGATTCTCCTCACAGAAACTAAAGAGTCATTGATGTGAGAGGTGAACGTCGGCTATGAAGGCGTGTAAGGGCGGACTGACATGCTAGAGTTAAGCAGCTTACCGCTGAAATGACCCAAGGGGCTACCAGATGTGCATCTAATACAACAGTTTAGTGAATTCTACTGTGTATGGGGCCCCGGAGCAGACGGATGTCACTGCACCTCTGCTAACCAAATTACATTGGCAGAAAAGGCTTATATTTTCACAACAGTATTGGACTTGGACCTCCACTGATTGGCAAAGGGTTGTCTTCTCCCATAAGTCATGTTCTGTGCTTCACAGTTGGGATGGTGTTCTTAGACTTCTAAGCATCTCCTTTTTTCCTCCAAACGTAGCAATGGTTATTATGGCCAAACAGTTCAATTTTAGTTTTGTCAGACCACAGGACATATCTTGAAAAATGTAGGTCTTTGTTCCTGTGTGCATTTACAAACATTAATCTGGCTTTTTTTATGTTTCTTTTGGAGTAATAGCTTCTTCCTGGAAGAGTGGCCTTTCAGCCCATGTTGATACAGTACTCGTTTTACTGTGGATAGTGACACAATCTTACCAGTTTCCAGCATCTTCACAAGGTCTTTTGCTTTTGATCTTGAGTTGATATGTACGTGTCGGACCAAACCACATTCATCTCTGAGATACAGAACCCATCTCCTTCCTGAGTGGTGAGGTGGCTGGACATTTCAATCTTGTTTGTACTTGCATACAATTGTTTGTACAGATGAACGAGGCACCTTCAGATATCTGGAATGTGCACCCAAGGATGATCTAGACTTGTTCAAGTCAACAATTCTCTTCCTGATATCTTGGATGATTTCTTTAGACTTTCCCATAATGTTACACACAGAAGCAGTGTGTTTCTGTTGTGCTTAAAAAAAATACATTCACAGGTGTGTCTCTAACTCAGATGTTGCCAATAAACCTATCAGAAGCTTCCAAAGACATAACATCATCATATGGCTTGTCAAAAATTGTTTAAAGGCATAGTAATCCTAGTGTATGTAAACTTTTGACTTTGCAGAAAGTATTAAAAATGCCTTAAAAAATCTCTCTCTCATTAGTATGGTATTTGGCAAATATACAGTAAATAACTTTGGTAATCCTGATTGACCTAAAACGGGTAAGGTTTATTCTGATTTCATGTCTGATAGTGGAGAAAAACATGCATGTGTGTCTTTTTATATAGTGTAAGTTAACTATAGTGTATGTAAACTATGTGGCACCACCTTGATCATTGTGCTGGTTCCATGGTTCCTACCTCACAGATCCTCCACAGCTCTGGGGTGCAGTCAGCATACAGTATTAGTTGAAGATGATGTAATTAAAACTTTGATTTGCTTATGATTAGCTAATTAATATTTCTTTTTATTTACTGTATTTAAGTATTCAGGAGATTTGTGGTTTTTACCAATGAAAACTGGATCATTACATCTATTCCCAAGAAACTGATAAGACCACTCAAGTTTCTGCGTCTTCTGTCTCTCCCACTCAGTAAGTTACCTTTCCTCAGGGAACTGATACTAATCAATAATGTGAATCCCAAAGACAATTGGTTGGGATTCGCTGAAGACCCCACCTAAGTCTTTATATGACACGTTTCAGTACTGTAGTAAACTTTCTGAAAATGTTCAAACTCACTATGAAAGATATGTGTCAGAACCCACAATGCACTGCAGTTTAGTTAAATGTGAATGTTCTTGCTGGGCCACTGGGCCATTATGTCTTATGTATTGGTACTGTGCCACTTATTCTTGCACTGGGTTTCACTACATGAAGAATAAAGGGGAAAATCCATAGTAAATGTTCAGAAATTTTGTTTCTAACTCAAACACCTGTTTTTGCTACAGATTTGGTTTGAACATTTTCTATTATGTCTGGTTTTAGCCCTGTGATGAAACAACCTTTTTATAATTCTTTTCAAAATGCAGAAAAGCTGATTTTTTCCCCACAGAAATCCTTATCTGACCAAACATGTAACTAGTCTGTAGTGGGCACTCTAGGAGAAATTTGGTATTATATTGTAGATATTCCCATGAATTGGTGTCCATGTAATACAAGGACCTCCCAAATCCATCAGAGTGTCAGTTGTTCTTTAGGCCTCCCTCTTTGATATCTATACAGCCATATAGGGCATATATACAAAACTGTTTTTAAGAGGCAACAACCTTAAAGAAATTTGAGCCAAAATGTGCTGTTTCAAAACCTCTTTAAGTAGCAGCATAGATTTCTCGTAAAATTAATTAATGATTGTTGCATTTCCTACAGTTTCTGTTAAGTAGGACAAACCATGTCTCCCGGGTTGAAAAGAGTTCTCTCCCATCCCTACAGCAAAACTCTTGTGAAGAACGTTAAACAAAAAAGTAAAAAGCCGAAAGGAGTAGTATTTACTACTGTACATTATACTTGAGATCCCTCATGTTATGGAAAGGGCAAATATAACTTCAAAGCTACTCTCAAACAGTCTGACACTGTGCTTTGAAATATAAAACAACTTCCCTGCACTGAAACAAAATAAAGTTGAAAAGAGCAGGAAAGTTTCTAAGAGAATAGAAAATATATTAATTTATGTAAAAGCTGAAAATTTGACAGAATGTAATTGTAGATTATGTATTGAAACTTAGGGCGACAAGTATGAACGGGCCTGCCTTAGATATCTGGCGTCTATTCAGCCTGATAACAGGCTAAGCCCCGTTCATACATTTTTAAATCTCCCACACGTCACTCTCCGGCGTATTACATAGCGCCCGCGGCACTTTGTAATGCGCCTGATTTCACAGGGCACACTAGAACCGTAGCGAAGCTACATATTTATAGCTTTGCTACGGCATTTCTAGGCACATTACTGCTAGAACAGGTAGAGCACTTTCAAAGTGATATACCTGAGCCATTAGCATCACCCTAGTACTAGAATGCGCCCGATTTATGACCTGCTGTAGAGCAGGTTCATAAATCAGGTGCAGTCTATGCCAATATAATGCACATGAAATTTATTGTTGAATAAGATTTACTATTGGTATTATGAATCCTTATGTTGCTTAATAACCACATTAAAGGAACAAAGATTCTTGATAAAGTTGCTTGCTAAGCTGAAAACGTCTGACGTTTTGTGCTTACAGTTGTTATGAGAAGGTATGTATCGCCAAAGTTCCAGACCCGTTAATGCCATCTGTCTCATAAGGTACATAATACATTTTTGTGCATCTACACTTCCCTTTTCAAAAATGTTGTTAAAGGGGTTGTCTCACTACAACAAGAATTGCTTTTTATGTTACAGATCTTGCAAAAACAAGTCACTTTGCAATATGTGTCCATTAACAGTGTCCTACCTATTCTTAGATATCCCCTCTTGTATGGACTGTATCAGCTCCTCAGGTTGCTATAGCTACAGACCTGTTCGATCTCTCCTGACAGGCTGCCAGCGCTGGTTGCTATAGCTACAGACCTGGTGTCCTCAACAGATCGTCACTGCAGGCCAGTAAACACACCCCTGAATTAAAAATGAAACTGAGAAAACAGGACTGAGGTAATAGGAATCTATGTAGTGAGTCAACCTCTTTAAGGTCTCCATTTTATCATGATTAGACCCTAGCTGGGATATGCCCTATTGTTGAAATTAGGAGGATCCCATAGCTTTTTCCTAAGAATTGCCAACAGCAGTTAGCTAGCTTCTTCTTGGTTTCCAGCAAGCCACATACATTTTGAGACTAGCAAGTCTTGCTTGACTGTTTCCTTAATTCAGATAAAAGTGAACATACAGATGTAGAAGAGTTAAGCTTGACCATAATAGCACAGCTTTTCTCATTATCTGCTCTTATGTCGACAGAAAGGCCATTGAAAAACATTGAATACGTTGAGATAGAATTCTGTGCCGTGATATTATGATGTGTTATCTGTCAAGTTTAGTTTTGCTACAGCGTATGCAGCATATGCAGCTACCTCTCTATTCTTGGATATAGTCTCCAGTGGACATCTTGCCAGGTGAAACATAGGTCAGGGAACCTTTATATCACTGAAATAAAATAAATAAAGATTAAAACCTAACATTTATTAATTATTTTATAATTAATTTGTTTTTATAAAGTAATACAATTTATAAAATAATGAATGTTAGGTTTTAATCTTTATTGGATTCGGATATGATTTTTTGAGTAATGGTTATGAGCTATGGTGACTGATTGTCAGTGATATGCTTTGTCAGGGAACCTTCCTCTTCAGAATAAGCTGAAGCCTAGAGATTGGACCTGCATAAGATATTTGTTGCACATTCTGTTGGATTACCTGTAGAATTATGTTGATTAAGGATGAGTGATTATAATTGACAAACTTGAAATCGGCACGATTTTTAGGTTGACCGGAATTTTCCGATCCCGCAATATTTTAGGTGAGAATCTGCAGATAATCTATTACTATCGCGCCATTTTCGGCGCTTCCTGTCATTTTGGCAGACAGCAAATCAGCTTAGAGCATAGAGCAGGGTGAGCTGGGTGTGCGACGTCATGACTGTGATGTGTTTGGTTGTCATTGGCTGGAAAAATCACATGACCTCATTTTGCATAGAAAAGCATTTCCTGTTCATTATCAGTGTTTCAGTGTCTCACAATAGAGCAGAATGTGTGCTAGACCTCTCTCAATACAGCTCAGCTCAGAGACACAGTTCTTCTCTTTATTCATACAGACAACTATGCTTTTAGCTGTGAACATTATAATATAGGTAGATTATAGCATTTCAGTTCTTAGTTAGACAGAGACTGTACAGCCGTGGGGGGATGGCGGCGGGTGGCTTGCGAACACAGACAGACAGGCAGGCAGGCTTCTGAAAGGAGAGTGTATATTGTGCAGCCCAGATTCTGCTTTAAACCTGCATTGAAATGGCATTTATTTTACCAGTTTTTGCCCAGCACACTTCGCACCTGGGGTGAAATTGTACCTTTTTGTGCAGCCCAGTTTTGTTCAAAGAGCCACCTTGTACTTATATTAGGATACTGAAATTTTCTAGTAACTGTAGGTGTATTTCATTGGTGCAAAACCCTCCTTTTCTTATCCGTATAAGTTTTAAATAGCTGTTTTTCACTTTGGCGCAGACCAGTTTTGTTCAAAGAGCCACCTTGTACTTATATTAGGATTAGAGATGGGCGAATTTCTCGAAATTCGGTTCGCTCACTTCGCCGAATTTCCCGACAAAAAATAACTTCGTTCCGAAGTAATTCGGAATGAATAACGTAAAAAAGCAGCTATTTCCAGGTTGCACAGAGCCTGCAGGGTGCTGTAGAACATTGTGCCATGCTTAAATATTCAGAGGGAGCTTGGTTTGGTCTTCATACAATGTTGTGTTTTAGTTTGAAACGCACATGACTGCCCGCCGCTCCCTTTGAATCGCTTCACTATAAAATTCCCCGGGCACTTAAGAGGGCAAAAAATGACCCAAAAAATGAAGGGGGAAAGTAGCCTGATAAAGACATGGCGTGACAATGGGGGAAAAAAAAAAAACTGAGGGCTCAGGTTTGGGAAAAATCAGTGACAGAGCCTTTGGGGGTGACGGCGGGAAAACACAGCAGCATGAGGTCAGAGAAAAAGGGAAAAATAACATGGTGGAAAATGGGGGCTCAACTCAGCAGCAGCTTGGGTCCCGGGGGGTGGGACAAAGGGCATTTTTAGAAGGGGGCAAAAAAAAAAAAGGGGTAGGGCCCACCCGAGGGCACCCAAAGACACAGTGTGGGGTCCCTCGGCAGCAGCAACCGCAGCACATGAGGCCAGAAAAGTTTGGACCCAAAGAAAAGTGTGAAGGGGGACCGGAAGACCAAACCCGCAGCCCCTTTAGGGCAGCCCCCGGGGAAATTACCCCAGTTTTTTCAGGTCACCGGGGAGCAGCAGCATGGAGGTTAAAACGTGGAAAAATGACATTTGGAGGGGGCAAAAACTGGGGGGTGGCCACAGAGTGGCCCCAATTTCCAGGAGTGGAGGTAACCCCAAAGGGAGCAGCATGAGGGCAGGGGAGTGGCACAATGACCCTTTGGAGGTGGCAAAAACCCGGAATAGGCCACAGAGTGGCACAAAACGGTGTGTAGGTTTAAAACAGCAGGGATTGCAGCAGCATGAAGTCAGAACCCGTGGCAAAAATGGGCACAGTGTGTAGGGGCACGGCAGGGGCCCCAGCAGCAGCATGAGGTTTAAAACCGGGCAAAAGACAGAGTGTGTAGGTCACGGCAGCCCAACCCCCCACAGCAGCATGAGGGCAGAAGGCCCCAATGAATTCTGGAGGTGGCAAAAACAGGGGGTAGGCCCCGGGTTGGGGCAAAAGACACAGGGGTTGGGGGAAAAAAAGGCAAAACCCAGCAGCCCCGCATGAAAGGGCAGACAGTGGCGCAATGACATCCCGGAGGTGGCAAAAAAAAAGGAATAGGGGCCGAGATTGGGACAATGGGCAGAAAATGTAAAGGGCACGGTAGAGGGAGAAAAGCAGCACATTGAGGTTTAGGGAATTGGCCAAAAAGAAGAGTGTGTTGGTCACGGGATCCCGCCACAGCACAGCAAGAGGTAGACAAATGGACAATAATTTTGGAAAAAAAGGGGCAAAAAAAGGAGAAAGGGCCCAAAAGGGGGGAAAAAATGACACGTTTGGAGGGCAGGCAGCAGCCACGCGCGCATGGGGTCAGACAGTGGGCCATGCATTCCCGGGGTGGCAAAAACAGGAATAGGCCCAAGGGGGCACAATGAAGAAAATTTTTTTAAAGGGCACGGCAGCAAAACCCCAGCGCATGGGTCGAAAAGTGGCACAATGGGAAAAGTGGTTGGTTTGGTCACCGGCAGCAGAAAGCAAACGCATGAGGGGCAAGGGGCAAGGCCAAAGGAAGAGAGTTTTGTAGGGAAAGGCAGCCCGCCACAACAGAGCATGAGGGCAGGGCAGGGGGCAAATAAATTCTGGGGGGTGGCAAAAACCCGGAGAAAGGCCCCCAGAGGGGACAATGCACAGTGGAGGGCCACGGGAGCAAGGCCCCAGCCCGCAAGCATGAGGTCAGACAGTGGCCCCAAGACATTCTTTGAGGTGGCAAAAAAAGGAATAGGCCACAGGTGGCACAATGACAGAGTTTTTTAGGTCACCCGGGAGCAGCCAAGCAAACAGCAAAGGGTGTCAGAAAATGGCACAATCACCCTTCTGGAGGGGCAAAACTTGGGAGTAGGCCACAGAAATGGCACAATGACAGGAGGGCGGGGGGACGGGGGGGCAGGGGCAACGTTTAGGTTTTGAGAGTGGGACCAAAGACACAGTTTTGGGGGTTTCCCCGGGGAAACAGCCACAGCAGCCGGTGAGGTCAGACAGTGGCACAGGGGGACCCCGAAATTTGGAGGGGGGTGGCAAAACCAGTCCCCGGTTAAAAAATGGTTGGTGGAAAATGGAGAAACTGTCAGCAGATGTGTGGGATCCGTGGGGTGGTTTGGCATCCCGAATAGTGGCTGAGGCAGGGAGTTTGGGAAAAAAGACCATTTCTCACAGTTTTTTGGGGGGGGTGTCAGGGGTGATGTAGTCTGAAAAGCCCCAAGGGATTGGTGTGGGGGGAAATCCTGGGCCCCATCCATCCTGATTCCCTTCCCTTTAAAAAAGGTTAAGGCGTTCCCCCCCAATTTTCCCGGGGGACAAACGGGTTTTTCCCGGGGTTTAAAGATGGCCCCCCCCCGCACTGAACACCCCGCCCCTGATGCCCACATCTGGCTGGGGAAATTTGCGGCCACCTTTTCCCGTTTTGGGTGCCCAGTTTCCCGCGGATCTTTAAGGGGGTGGCGAAATGCTTTTCCCCAAATAGTTCCCCCCACCTGGGTTTTGGGTTTAGGGTCTGCTTCCCCGGGCCTGCTCTGCTTGGGGGACTCCCTCCTCCCCTAGGCCGGGTGAAAGAAGCTGCTCATCAGTACCCTCCAGGGCCTTGGTTGCTGCTGATTTGGGGTGGTACTGCTCCAACCCCCCCTTTTCCCCCCCCAGCCGCGCAGTAGAAAGTGGGCCAAAAAACCCCCCCCGGGCCCGACTGACGGGAAAAAAATATACAGAGGATTTCCCTAAGTTTTGGTTTTTCCTCCCCCTTAGCCGTGGGGAAAAAAAAGGGCCCCGTCCCCTTTTCCCCGACAGATTTTTCAGCATCGGGTTTCCAGGCATTAAGCAGTGGAAAACTTATTCATCCCCTAGTCCTGACAAATAAAGTGGCCTCCTCGAATGTCCTTTAAAAAGGCAGGGGTCAGCATGAGCCCCCACTGGTGACATCAAAATTTTCACCCGGGGATAAACCCCGTCTGCCCGGGGTCATCAAAAAATCGTTAAAAGGCCTTTCTCTGTTCATACAATTTTGGTCCCCAAAAATGTGGGAGGCTTTGGGAAATTCCCCAAAGGGTGAAAAAATCGCAATATCAGAGTGTATTGGGGGGGGGGCCCTTTTTTGCCCTGCAACCCAGGGGGGTTTCCTGGCTTTTAGGAATGGAAAAGAAGGGGCATTTTTCACATTTTCCTGGCCATTTTAAAATCTTTTGAAGATCGGTGGAAGGGCTTCAGGAAAACCCTTTTTACAACCCGATTGAACCACGGCCCCCCAAAAGGGGGGGTGCATGGGGCCCCCCTCCTCGGTGCAAAAGGGGGAAACCAAAGTTATTTCCCCTTGTCCCGTCACCCATGGTTCCGATTTGCAGTTTTGGGGCGGAAAAAAGCCACAAAAATTGAAATTTTTGGGTGCATGGAAAGCGGGCAGTTTTCCCCCGTGTGGGCTTCTTTGCCGAGGGAAGCCAGGGAAGAACTGCCCTGGGGAAACCCCTTTTTGCCCAACCCCAAATTTGGTTTTTAGGAACGTACTTGTTGAGGTGGGGGATGGTGGTTGGGGGTTGGGTTGGGGGAGGGGGGGCGGACATTTTGGGCAGGACTGAAGTTTTTACAACGTGGAGGAGGGAAAACGGGTTTCCTGTTTCCCGGGTTTTTGGGTGCCCCCGGGCCCGGGAAACAAAATTCACCCAGGGGGGCCTTTAAAGGACATTTTACTGGCCCTGACCCCCCAGTTTCAGCCCAGGAAATCCGCCTGTCGTGCCCAACCTTGGAACAAAAAAAATTTCCCCCCTTCTTTTACATATTTTTTTTAAAGTTTCGGTACCGCCTTTTTTTTGGGAAAAAAATTACGGGGGAACTCCTCCAACTGGCTCGGGGACAAGCCCATTAGTAGTGTTTTTAAACGATTACTTTGGGTTTTCGACATCGGGCGGCGATAGTCGGTCGGCCACCCTCGATAAAAGGTTTTTTCGTTTGTGAGCAACGATTAAAGTTCCCAAAGACCAAATTCAAGGGTTAAAGGGAAGCCCAAAAACACCTTCCTTTTACACCCAAAAGGGCTGGGAAGCTGGAATTTAAAAATCCAAACATCAAATGGATAGGGCTAAAATCTTAGGGGAAACATTAGGTTATAAAAGCCCCAAAAAAAAAAAACACACACCCTTTACCATTCCCTGGGCTTTTACCCCAGGGTGACCCTTAAACCTGCATCACCCACAAATTAAAAAATTTCCCGAAACGGCAGCCTGATTTTTAACCATCATATTTCTTGAACTGGACCCAAAAAACCTTTTTCCTGGGAAACCCCATGAGCCCCAAACCTGGATAACCCCCCGATTTAAAAATTGGCCCCCGGAAAAAAGGGGTCCCTTTTTAACCCCCATTTTTTGTTTCATGGATATTGGGTATACCTGTCCCGGGCCCCAACAAGAGCCAAAAACCTGCATGACCCCCACATTTAAAAGTGCCGGGGAAAAAAAAAAAAAAAAAAAAAAAAAAAAAAAAAAAAAAAAAAAAAAAAAAAAAAAAAAAAAGGAAAAATTTCCCTTTTTAAAAAAACCCTTTTTTTTTCACGGGCATTGAATATCCCCCTTTCCGGAACGCGCAGAGCCCCCCAAACCCGCATGAAAACCCCCCGATTTAAAATTTCCGGGAAAAAAAGGGGTTTTTTTAAACCCCATTTTAGTTTCACTGGAATATTGACTTTTACCTTCCTGGGCCACAGCATGAGCCACAAACCCGCAAAGAAACCCCCACTTTAAAAATGCCGGAAAAAAGGAAATCTTTCAAAAAACCCCCATTTTAAATTTCAATGGACATTGTTTAACCCGTCCTGGGGCCCCAGCATAGCCCCAAACCTGAATTTTCCCCCAAAATTTAAAAAAGTGCCGGAAAAAAGGAGTCCCTTTTAACCCCATTTTGTTTCACCCGGAACATTGACATTCCTGTCCTTTGGCCACAGCATGGGGCCCCCCAAAACCCGCATACCCCCACATTTAAAAATAAAACCCGGAAAAGGGTCTTTTTAACCACCATTTTTGTTTTTACGGGGCATTGCCCATACCTGTTCCCCGGGCCACAGCATGAGCCCCCAAAACCCCGCCTTTAAACCCCCCCCTTTAAAAAGTGCCGGGAAAAAGGGAGTCTTTCACCCCCAATTTTTTGTTTTTACGGACATTGACTTACCCGTCCCCGGGCCACCCGCAGAAACCCCCAAAAGCTTTAAACCCCCACAAAAAAAAAAGTGCCCGAAAAAAAGGGTCTTTCCAAAACCCCCATTACGTGGGAGTTTTTTGTTTGGGGGCGGTGAGAAACCCCCGGCGGGTCTCGCATCTATTAACCCTGCAGGTTAAAATCCCCCGATGGAAGGCCAGCAACGAAAATGTCGTTTTCTGAAACAGAGTGCGGGGGGCTGGGAAATGTAGAACTCCAAACTTCCTCAGTACACAGTCAATACCTGGGGAGGGGCTTGCCCATCCTATGAGTGTGGACCAAAAAGGGGCTTCCCCTTTGGAAAAACTGGGGGTTTAAAGCTCCCGTTAAAAAACCCCGGGGCCCCTTTTTTTGGCATTCTCTTTTTCATTTTACTCACGTCTGGAGGAAAAAGGGGCTGTGTACTTTATTCTTGTCCCTGCTCCATATCCAAAGTCCCCCTGAATTTTAAATACATTTTGGTAAGTTTCCTGTACCTCCCCCTTGGGACAATTGAGGAATTTTTTTTTAAAAAGCTATTTTATACATGGGAAGTTTTTTAGTAGTTTAATTCTAGAAAACACAATTTTTTAAAAAAAAAGGGGTGGAATCCCACCCTGTCTTTTTTTCTCATTTTTAAATTTTTATTAAATGGTTTTCCCCAATAAGGGTTTTATAGCTTTGGTTAAAGAACTTGGCCAAAAAAAAAATCCTTTTGCAATAAAGGTGTCCATTAACATTTTCCTAAACCCATTCCCCTTTTTTTACCCGCCCCCATCACCCCTTTAGCCAAACCCTTTTACCAATTTTAAGAACCCAAAAGTCTGTTTTGAAACAACAATTTTTTTTGAAATTGACCGTAGTTTTAGCTGCATTTTCCAGGAAAAAGCCTCCAAAAATTCAAAAAAATGACCCTTGAGCCACTTTGGGCAAGGGGGAAAAAAAAATGTCTGTTGAAAACAACTTTTTTTTGAATAGGACCGTGTAAAATGCTGCATGTCACCCGGGAAAATGCCCCCAAAAAAATTTAAAAAATGGGCCCATGAGCCACTTTTGACCAATTGTGAAGAAACAAAAAAACTAAATTTGAAACAATTTTTTTTTAGAATTGGGGCCCGTAGTATTGCTCCATTTTAAAGCCGCCCTGACCCAAAAAAAATTTTAAAAATGACTTCTCAGCCACTGTTTAAAAATTTTGGGGGGGGGGGAAAGCCACTTAAAAACCCAATTTTGTTCCAAAGGGCCATGATTATTGCCCGTAACTCACAGCACATGACCCCAAAAAAATTATAAATATTTAAATTCTCAGCCCCCTGTTAAAAAAAATTTGAAGGCAAAAATTTACCCCAAAACCTTTACAATGTGAAAATTCTAAAAATGAAGGGGGTAAATGGAATAAGGTTTTTTTCATTTAAACCTTTTGGGTCCCTTTTTGTCTCCTCACAGCAAAACCAGCAAAATGAAAATGTTGGGAATTGAGAATAAAAATTGCAGTAAAAAATTTATCATTTTAAAAATAAGTTTTTCAAGAGGGGCCATTTTGTTTGGAGAGGAATGTGAAGTAGACCCCAAATTAATGGGGAACCCCGGCAAATTTGGGGGCCCCAACATCAACAAGATCCATCCTGATTCATCTTGATGAAAGGGCAAACGATCCCATTAAACTGTGGAAAGCCGGGGTGCGTTTTCTGTAATGACTCCCCCTTGGCCCGAAGGTCCCCCCCAGATATGACGTGGCTGTTTGGGGAGGAAAAAACTCCCATGGCGTGGCGAGCCAGCTGGGGCCCTTCGTATTTTGGATACCCAGAAGTCTATTGATCCGGGGAAAAATACAAAAAAAAATCGGGTTTGAGACGCAGGAAAAGTCGTGCCCCCATGAAACCTTTTAAGCTTGTTCTAAAGTAATACGAGGTTTATGTGATTTTTTTCCAGCCAATCGCAAACCCTTTAAAAGCCAGTTAGACGTTTGCACAATATCTCATCCTCTCTATTCTTAATCTGATTTTCTGGCCGCCAAAAAAAAACAGGAACGCCCCAAAAAGGGCGATTTAAAAATGATGCAAAGATTTTTTTAAACCTTTAATTTTCGCTGAAACTGGAAAATTTTTGATCACCATAAAAAAACCCTTTCCCATTTCAACTTTGTCGATAAAAATCGCTCAAAAAATAGGCGGTGACGTCACGAATCCCCCCAGTTTTGAAATTTGGGTTATCCTCTCCCCGACATGTCATGCAAGGGAATTTCCCTTTTCCTCCCCGAGGTTTCTTTTTTCCCCTTTTAACGCCATGTGCTCGCAGCCATTTTATCAATCAAAAACACACTTTCATTCCCCGGAAATTTCCTCAAACCCCTTGGGCCCTTTCAAACCCCAAGTTTTTTCCGGGAAAATTTTAAAACGAATTTTTCCCCTTCGTTAGAACAATTCGCCCAACCCCCTAATTAGGATTGATATTTTTCTAGTAACTAAGGGTGTATTTTTTATTGGGGCAAAAATCACCTTTTTTTTTTTCCCTTTTAAAATTTTAAATCCCCATTTCACTTTTGGGGTGGGGCCCCCTTTTTTTTCAAAGAAACCACCTTGTAATTAAATTTGGGAAAACGAAATTTTGTAGTAACTGTTGGTTTTTTTCATTGTTGGGAAAAACCCAAATTTTTATCCGTATTTAAATTTTAAATAGCTGTTATTGAAATTTTTGGGTTCCCCCCCAGTTTTTTTTTTCAAATAGCCACCCCTTTTACTTTAAAAAATTTGGAACCAGAAATTTTGTAGTTAATGTTGGGGTATTTTTATTGGGGCAAAAAACCCATTTTTTTTTCCTTTTAACTTTTAAATAGCTGTATTGCCCCGTGGTGAAAACTCAGTTTGGGGCAGATAGCGCACTTGTATGATAGTTTGTTGAAAACTATTAATTCCTAGTCCTACTGGGCAGTTGTAAATCCCTGGGACTGAAGGAAGAACACTGTTGATTTTGTCTTACGGTTCTTCCACCAGACCGCATTTCACAGGTATTCGCTAGAAACAGTTCTGTTTCTAATCCTAGTTGGCTGTAGGAGATTAAGGGGATTTAAGAATAGCTGTGATTTGCCATCTTTCAATAAGAGATTGTCAAAAACTCTTCCAGACCTTCTTAAATTTTTATCTTTCTGAACATGGAGCGAAATGCAGGTGGTAAGTGAGCAAAGAGGGGTGTAGGACATGGAGGTAGAGGTACGAGAGAAGGTGCTCCTTCCATTGCTGGTGATAACACGCAATCCAGCGGATCTTCGGTTGCAGGGCTGTCAGGCCTGTCATCGCTGGGTCAGGGCCCTGTGAATCTCAGTAACGAACAGCGTCGCCAATCTGTTCTTCAGTGGTTAATGCAACCTGCATCCAGCAGTCTTACCTCCTCGTCCTTTTAGTCACGGCCACAAATGTCGTCATCATCGTCGTCAGCATCCTTCCAACATGAAGCGAAGGCAGCCCAAATGTCATCTCGTGTACCTACCACTGTGGATAATCCATTTTCTGAAAACCTCTTTGATGACAACATGCTGTTGGGGTCAGAAGGCATTTCAAAAGATCAAGAGGCCAAAGAGCATGATTTTGTCTGCATTGACGCCCAATCGCTGATGCCATCAGAGGAGGAGAAGGAAGCCAGTCAATTGTCAAAAATCCCAGGCGGTCGACAACGCCTTGCAGTGCCTGTTGCTTGTAGCCCGCAGCTCCATGATGCAGAATGTCAGGACGAGGAAGACACCTGTGTTGATGATAATGATGAAGACATTGCGGATCCAACTTGATCTTTTCAGCAGAATTTGCTTGCGAGCGCTTCATCACTGGACAACGAGGAAGACGATAGGGTAGTGTCAGTATGGGTCCCACCTCAAAAAGGGAGAGGGCAATTGCAGAAGTCCGCTGAGATTATTCCGCCAGCCATGATCAGCGGAAACCCCGCTCCTCACTTATCGCCGTCGAAAAGGTCCAGGAACTCTCAAGCCTGGGCCTTTTTTGAGCAAGCCTCTGATTCACCCAGCGATGTCATATGCCGCCTTTGCCGTAAACGCATAAGTACAGGCAAGAATCTTAGGCGTTTAACCACCACCAACATGTCTAGTCACATGCAGCGAATGCATGAGTTGAAATGGAGGCAACACTTTGCCAAAAAAGGCCACACCGATGCCGGGCTTCCAACCACTGTAACACCCACTTTCTCTGCCTCCTCCTCCTCTGCCACCACCAAGCGTTCCTCAGCTGTCCATGTTTCTTAGAGTCATAATCAAGGATCAGCCTCCGCTTCAGCCTCCACAGTCACCCGAGTACCACCAGCACCACCAGAGAACCATCCTATCCCTTCTCCTTCCACCGATTTGACCTGCACGCCGTATAGCAGCCAGTCTAGCAGCCACCTTCTGTCTACCAGGTTTGGGAGCAGAAGAAATACTTTAACCCAAACCATCCCAAAGCCAAAAGCCTGAATGACGGCATTGCCAGGCTTTTGGCCTTGGAAATGTTGCGTTTCCGTCTGGTGGACACAGATGGGTTCCGCCACGTCATGGCCCTTGCCTTCCTCCAATACCAGATACCGAGCAGGCATTTCTTTTCCAGAAAAGCCGTCCCTCCCCTGGCTAGCCACGTGTCATCTAAAATTTCAAGCGCGTTGTCTGCATCTGTGTCCGGAAAAGTCCATCTGACCACCGACACATGGACTAGTAAGCACGGCCAAGGCCACTATATCTCTGTGACAGCTCACTGGGTGAGCTGGGTGGATGTCTCTGGTGTTAACATTGGCTCTCATGCTCGGCGCACACTCTTCAAAACCGCGGGGATGGTTCAGGGATCTTTCCCCCAAGGTCCTCTGGTGGCATCACGTGCCCAGAGAAACCAGGCCGTGTTGAAATTAATCTGTCTTGGAGACCGTCAACACACAAGTCAGGAGCTGTGGACAGCTCTTCGTAACGAGACCGAGCGCAGGCTGGGTGACAAGAACCTTGTGCCAGGCAAGGTGGTGTGTGATAACGGTCGAAATCTGCTGGCTACCCTTAAGATCGGTAGGCTGGAGCACATCCCTTGCCTGGCACACGTCATGATTCTCGTCGTCCAGAAATTTCTAAAGCGCTACCCGGGTCTGGACTGCCTGCTGAGGAAGGCTCGAGGTCTGAGCTCACACTTCCACCGTTCGCACCCTGCTTCGTCCCGCCTGGCTGCGTTGCAGCGTCAGCTCGGCCTCCCCATCAACTGTCTCATTGTTGATGTGGCAACACGCTGGAATTCCACCCTCCACAGGCTTCAGCGATTGTGGCAGCAGCGCACTGCCATTACGCAGTACGAAGTGACACATGGCCGGACAAGCAGCGGTGCGGACCTCGGAGTGTTGAGCCACCGAGAGTGGAGGCAGGTGAAAGAGCTCTGCACCATCCTTGCCAGTTTTGAAGAAGCCACCAATATGGTCAGTGCGAACAATGCCCTTGTCAGCATGAGCATTGTGGTGATCTTAGTTCTGGTACGATCGTTGGACACTCTGAAACATCAGGTCCCACCAACGATAGGAGGAAAGGAAAACGGACAAAGAGCCTTTTCCCCAAATCGAATCCAAAAGGGCCCCTAAATTTTTTTCAAAATTTTTAAACCGGTTCATTAGGCAGTGTTTGGGGACCGGGGCCTAGTGAAAAGGCGGTCCCAAACACCCCTCTCGGGGTTGCTTAAACCCTGGGGCAAGTCGGGGCCCTGGGGTTGGGAACGTCCCCGGAGGAATTGGGGGAGGATGAGGTTTTTCCCCCTTTGACACCGACTTACCGATTTTCCCTGCATTGGAACGGGGTTGGGCAGGGATTTGAGGCGGAGGGGGAAGATGGGGAAAGTTTAGTTTTAAAAAGTCCCCTCGACCCAGGGGTTTGGGGAAAAATAAAAAAAAGGCTCCATCTCTCACATGATGTTTGGGATGCTCCATTTCCTCCAACATAAATCCTCCGCTTTAAAGGGCCATAATTGAACAACAGTTACTGGTTTGGGCCCCCCTCCTCGATCCCCGGTAAAAAAAAAAAACTCAGCACTTTTCCTTTCCCCCCCCGGGGAATTTAAAAAAGTAAAAAACAGGTTTTGGGGGAAACCCTTGCTGATTGGGTCCCAACCCGGGGAAAAATCGTTTCCTCGCTTTACGTTTCCCTTTAAAAAGTCCCCCGGGGGAACAAAACCCGCAAAAGTGACACAGAGAGCACCAAGTACTGCGGCAGCAGCACAGGGATTGTGGAAGAAGCCTAAAAGGGGGGACCCCCTGGCAAACTTATTTTTCCACCCCAAAAGATGGGAAATTTTAGGGGGACACAAAACGGGCACACAGAAAAACCGGGTTTTAAAAACAAGGTGCACAAATAAAACTGCGTCCCCCAACCCCAATGTTTTTGGATATGTTCCGGGCTCAATCGACTTTTTGGGTAAACCAAAATGGATGAATTTTCCCAAGCTCGCTCCCCCACACCATAAAAGGTTTGTCCTGCCCAGCACCCGCGCCCTATCTAGCGGACCTTCAGCACACTGGAAAGGGGTTATTACAGACAAATCATCCGGCTTTTTCCCCAGATAATTGGATCTTTTGAAATTTCAAACCAAAATGAATCTGGCATGGATCTCTGAAAGATGTTGTGGCCCCAATTGCCGGGTCACCGAAGTTGCCGGGCCCACCCTTTACATTCCTCTTCAAAAAAGAAATGGTCCCCCTTTAAAAAAACTTTTTTAAAAAGATAAAATTTTCCCTTTCTGCAATTTTTATTCTCATTCACAAAAAAGGGAAATTTTTTCTGGTTTTGCGGTGAGGGGGGACTAAAAAAAACCCAATTGTACCAAAGGGTTTTAAAAAAAAAAAGTATTCATTTTAAATCCCCTTTATCTTTTTAAAAATTTTTTGCACTGTCAATGGTTTTTTTGGGGGTCCCTTGGGTGTAGATACAACTAAAATCAAGGGCCTTGGAACAGAAATGTGGCTTCTAAAATGGGATTTCTCCCTCATAATTTTTAATGGCTGAGAAGTCCCTTTTTTTTAATTTTTTGGGTCATGCTTCTATACATACAAACTATACTAAAAGTCCTTTTTTAAAAATGTTTGGGTTTTTAAACAGACCCTTTTTCTTCACAATTAACCCAAAAACCCGGCCAAAGTGCCCCTGTTTTTTTAATTTTTTTGGGGGCATGTTCCCCTTTTGACCATAAAAAGCTATACCACAGGTCCCCTTTTTTTAAAAAAAGTGGGGTTTTTTTTTTAAAAAGAAAATTTTTCTTTTAAAATTTTTAAAGTGGGCAAAGGGTTTATGTTTTTTAAATTTTTTTGGGGGATGTTATTTTGTGACATACAAATATACTACAGGTCCCCATTGTAAAAAAAAAGTTTTTTTAAAGACAATTGGTTTTTTCATAATTGTCAAGAGAGGGTAAGGGGGTCCCCTGTTTTGAAAAATTAAGGGGGATTGGTTTCCTTTTTAAAAAAAAAGAATAGTAGGACACTGTTAATGGGCCCCTAGTGGGTTTAGGGGATTTTTTTATCGACAAAATTTTAAATCGGGCAAGGTTTTTTATGGTGATCAAATTTCCGATCTTGGATAATTTAAGGTTAAAAATCTGAGCATCATCTATTTAAGATCGCCCCTTTTTTTTCGGCGCTTCAAAAATTTTGGGGAAAAGCAATCAGATTACGAATAAGCAGGGTTTGAAATTTGTGTTCCCACCGTCAAAAATGTTTTTTGGGGGGGGGTTGCGTTTGGCTGGAAAAATACTTTGACCTCTTTTACAAAAAACAGTTTTTCCCTTTTTTCACCTCGTGTCTCTCAGCGTCTCTAGGGATAGGACCTGCCTCTCCCCTTGGGCCAAACAGCTCAAAATTAGTCTATTTCTAAAAAGGAAAACCCTATATTAGCTGTGATCCTTCCAATTTAGTTATTTTAGAGATTTGAAGTTTCTATTAGTTAGGTAGAGAATTTTTAAAGGGCATCTACCGCTGTAAATTCACGGCGGGGGGAGGGGGGGGGGGGGGGGCCCCCGGCCCCAACCAGCAAAATCATCAATAAAAGAACCTGGATAAGGTCCCAAGACTAGTGTAGACATTGTTGGAATATCTTATTTTTAACAGTTTGCCCTATTAATATTTCCTGGGAAAAGGGGAGCCGAACTTAATGGATAACTCATTTCTATAACTGAGGTTCCCTTTTTTAGGTGCAAAATTCCCCCTTTTTTTTCATAACATTTCAGATATGTTTTTTTTTTAATTTTACCCATTACACCTGTGACGTTTATATATCCACCTTGCAGTTAAATTACAATCCAGCTCTTTTAGAACAGGTTTTTGTTTTCCAAAAATACAGTGTATCATACGAAAAAATAACATTACGTGTTTTTTGACTTTTTCGCACCCCGCTTTTTTTATTTACGAGCATCCACGTAAATCTTAAAAAACAATTCTTATTCCCACAGGTAATTGAAAGGTGCAAAAAAATACCGGTTCATACAAAAATAACAGTTTCGTGTTTTTTGACTTTTGCACACCCAGCATGTCATTGACGCAGCATCCAGAAACATAAAACAGCAATTCGTATTCCCACAGGTAAAAAAAGGGTGCAAAAAATCCGTTTATTTATCCCAAAAAAACAAACAATCCCTTTTTTTTTTTGGATTTTTGCCCGGGGGCCAGTTTTTTTGATAACCCTTGCAGTTAAATTTTGAATCCGCAATTTGGTTTTGAATAGAGGGTTTTGAGAAAAAGCTGTGATTTACAGTTTTTTTAATAAAATTTTCCAAAATATTCCATCCTTTCTCAAAATTTTTATATTTCTGAACTGGAGCAAATGCATGGTAAGGGCAAAGAGGGGGGTGACATGGAGGTAAGGTACGAGGAAGGTGCTCCTCCTGCTGGTGAAACAGCACCCACGGATCGTCGTTGCGGGCCGTCGGGCTTCCGCTGGGTCACCCCGTAAATTTAAATAAAACTCGTCCCCCAATCTGCCCCTTCAGGGGTTTAAATGCAACCTGCTTTAGCGTTTACCTCCTCGCCCGAAATAACCCCACAAATGCGTCATATCGCATCAGCATGTCCAACTGAAGCCCCCCAAATTCAATCGTGTACCCACCCTGTGGAAAATCCTTGTCTGTGGACCTCTTTGTGACAAAATGGGGTTTTTGGGGTCGGGCATGTTAAAAATCAAGGGATGATTTGTTGTTCTTTCCCCATTATGTTCCACCTTATACCAACTCTGAAACTAACCATTAATGAAGACCCCCACATGACCGCCTCCTCGCTCAATCACACACAAGTTTCAAACAAGTGGAAGACTTTTTTGTTAAGCTTAACAATTCTTTATCTTGTTAGTCAAAATCCAACTTTCACGGATAATAATAAAACCATAAACAAAATAGAAAAGAAAAATGGTATACTTTTTTTGGTAGAGCTTCCAAATCATCTGTTTTCAAATTGGATAGCCAAGGACGCCAGACCTTAGAGCGGCTGCACATCTGAAAGCGAGTTTCGGGACCCCCCTTTGTCAAGCATGCGTTGAATATCCTATTGTTTAATCCACTTTTTCAGTATAAAAACAATAATTAAAAACAACAGTTACCCTAAGACAAGAAACTTTCAAATTATAAACCCAGAGCCCTTTGGGATCAACGTTTGCTTTACGACCAGAAAGCCTCCGTTGTAACAAACGGTTTTTTAAACCTTTTCTGAATGACTCCTTAACATGCTCAAAAATACACACCCGGAGTTCATTTAACCGTGACATGCTTCCGAAGTGCCAGAAAGGGTAGATTCACCAAAGGGTTTCTTGGGTTCATTTTCTTTTTCCTTCTTTTGAAAAAAATTAATCTTGCTCATTTAAGCGGATTTTAATGATCTTTTAGTTTGCCAAAATATATAAAAACCCACAGGGCATTTAATCGGTATCCCATTGTTCTGTGTTGCATGTGAAAAATTTTTTAAACCCAGACTCAGCCCCCATGTAAAGGGTGTTTTAACCGAAACCTCTAAAAATTTAAGGAACAATTCAAGACCAAACAGGGAAAAGTCCCCTTCTTTTGTCTCATTTCTTTTGTCTTAAAACAGGTTTTTTAAATAGGGAAGAAACCAAAAATTTCCCCAAACGTTTTCCCTTTTTTAAATAAAATTTTGGGGGGGTCCTTAATTAGATGCCAAATTTGGAAACACTTCTCAAATTTTCCCAATTTTTAATAATAGTTTTTCTCACCATAACCGGTGCTTTCATAAGTCGACAAAAACAATATCCTATTTTGAGTGGATTTATTTTTAGATTTACGTCAAATAGATCTTCTTTTTTTTAGATACTTCTTCCACACTTTATTTATTTCTTTTAAATGTCTCCCCTTTCCCAAAAATTTCCCCAAATGATAATTGTTTACTATCATTCCATTTTTCTTCATCAGAGAAATCCGTTTTTGCTCTGATGGTTCACCTTTAAGAAACCTCTAAAACCCCGGATTGTGAAAGTTTTTTGCGATGGAGTAATTTTTTCCGATCAATTTCTTTGGAATACAACATTGTTTCCAGTCTATTCCCTTTTTTTGACACAAACCCCAATCTAAAATTCTACTTTTGTTTTTTTTGTATTTTTGAATTTAATGAGACGTGAAAATTGTTTAAAAATTTGCAAAAATCATTTAATTCATTTTGGGGAACCCCCATTTAGAAATACGCGCGACAAAATCACGCCAAGTATGTGTTATTTTTGATTTTTTGAGGCAAAGTAGCATCTTCTCCAGTAGCCACAAATAATTAGCTACCCCGGCCTAAAGGAACCCCATCGGGTCCCCTGTACTCAGAAAAAATTTTTCCCAAAAAAAAAACCTGAAAAAGTTTTTTTGTGAGTATGAATCTAAAAAAAATCTTTAAAAAAAAATTTATAAAAGAATTACTAATCTGGATTCTCACTCAATGTATTTCCCTGACGACTTCTCTTCCTTTTTTTCCCAAAAGGGGGAATGCTAGATATAATGATTGAATGTCAAGGGTACAAAACCCAATCATTAGGAAAATGACCAATCTGTAATTGTGGTCAAAATTGTTTAGTTCTTGCAACATTGTTTCTCTTTTCCACAGGGCTGTAAAAACTATGACAAATCTACCAGGGGTTCAAACACAGATTAAACCCCTACACAACGGTCTGCCGGGGGGTTTCGTGATTGATTTGGGACTTTTGGAACAGTATAAAAAAAGGGGACCTGGGGTGTTCATTTTGTAAGAATTTTTTTTGTATTATCTAAATGACCCCATTTAATTTGATCATTCAATTTTCATCAATATATTTTTTGGTTTAATAGATGGGCGAATCTAATTTTTTTTTAAATTTGAGGAAAAACTCTTGTTTGGAAAATTTTTTGTATATAATATTTCCGATCTATATAACAGTAGCCCCTCCCTTTTCATTTTTTTAAACGAGAGGAATCATTTTTTTAAATTTATACAATCTGTCATTTCTTGTTACTAGAAATTTTTAGGGATTTTTGTTAATGTGTCCCCGTTTTTTAAAAATTTACTCTTAAACCCTATTCGAATTTTTCTAAACATAGGTATGAGTTTCAGGATCAAACATGCTCTTTTTACTAATTTTTTTTGGGAAACTGTCTGACTTGAGCTCTGATTTTTTTCAGTGGAAAACATTTTTAACCTTACATTTTTCACATTTTAAAAAATCAATTTCAAATCGAAAAACTCCTTACATGTACAGGGACAAAAATTTAATCCTTTATTGATTTAAAACCCTTTTTGGTATGCCCGGGCTTTGAGGAAATATTGTGCACAAATCTTCTGTTTTTATTTTTTCTTTCCTCGCCTTTCGTTTTTTATTGGGCTTTTTTTCTTCTTTTGTGTTGATTCCACCGCTCGCCAAGTTCCCCCCTCAATGTTTCTTTTTAAAAAAACTTTTGGCTCTTTTAGATTCAACTGCATACGGTTTTGTTGCGTTGAATTATCGGAACTATTAGTGAAGTATCCAACCCCTTTATTATCTTAGTGTTCCTTTGCGCCGTCTGGACTTAAACCTTTCCCCTGACCATGAGTCACAATTTTTTAAATAGTCTTTCAATCCCCTTCAAAAATTTTTTATTTTATTCTGTAAAATTTAATTTCATTTTGTTAAATTTTTTTAATTTCTTTGTTTTTTGTTAAAAAAATCACTTGTTTATGTTTTTTTTTTTAATCTTCCTCCACATTGGGAATCTCAAATTTAAATTTTCTAATTGTTTGAAGCATTGAACCGAAAAAACATTAATTCATAGAATACGATTCCCTACGCGAACCATTTGCCGAAAATCCTTTGTCTTCTGGTAGTAAATGGGCGTAACGGGGTAGTAACCCCCTTGGAAACGGGCAACTTTTATATTTGGGAATGGTTAGGATTGCGTAAGTTAGTTCTTTTTCTTCGGGATCCCAAATTTTTTTTAAAAAATCAGCTGTATACTATTAGGGTTTTTTCCCCTTTCAGCCGGGATTTTTGCTGCTGTAAAATGGCAATTTTTTTTTGCTTCGGGAAACTGAAAAAAGCCTTTCTCTAATATCGGCATCGTGGCCATCTCTTCAAACCATGTTTTTTTTAATTATAATCGATTGATGTGGAGGCATATAAAAAATCACACCTTTAAAATTCCCAAATTGAACGTATCCCCCTTAATAAGCTCCACTAGCCGCCTCCTCGGCCTTTTAATCAGCACACAATTTCAAAAAGTGGAAGATCTTTTTAAGCTTAACAATTCTTTATTCTTTTTAGTCAAAAAAACCAAAATTACAAATAATAAAAAACCCTAAAATAAAAAAAAGAAAAATGGGGATCTTTATTTGGGAGCAGCTTCCAAAACATCTGTTTTTTCCAAAATTTATAGCCCAAGGCCCGACCTTGAGCACTGACATACTGAAACGACGTTCGAGGGCACGCCCCCTTTTTAAGCATGCTTTGTGAGCATTTCCTAGTTTTAAAAAACCACAATTTTATATTAAAAAAAATAATTAAAAACAACAATACCTAACTACAAAAATACTTTTAAATTAAAACCTCATTGAGACCTTTCGGGATCAACATTTTATTTTTTGATCCCAAAACCTCACGTTGTAACAAAAGGGTTTTAAACCCCTTTTTGAACTGACTCCCTTTAACATGCTTAATCCACCAGCGGAGTTTTTACACCGTGACATGCTTCACTGAATGCCCGAGCAAGGGTGATTAAAATGGGTTTTTTAGGTTCCTTCTTTTTTCCTTACTTTTTAATTACATATTGTCTATGCCATTTAAGGGATTTTTTGCTTTTTTTTGCCCGTTTATCCCCCAGGGGGAAAATTTAATTTAGGTATCCTTTTCGTGTTGAGTGAAAAATCCTTTTCCGAACATCCCCTGTAAAGGGGGCTTGATCTCCACCTCAAAAAATTTTGGAAAAATTTTAAGCTCCCCAAAAGGGTTTTTCCTGTACCCATTTTTTTGTCTTGAAACAGGTTTTTAATATCGGAAAAACCCAAAAAATTTCCCAAAAGAATTTCCTTTTTTTTTAAAAACAAATCGGGGGGTCCTTAAATGAGTGCCAAACTTTGGTCACTTTTCAAAAGTTCCAATTTTAATAATATTTTTCTCACCATAACCGAGGCTTGTCTAAATCGACAAAACAATATCCATTTTTTGGGGGATTTATTTAGATTTTCTGTCAAATAAATTTTTCTTTTTTTAGTTTTTGATACTTCTTCCACGATTTGAAAATTATGAAAATTTGGGTATGCTCCTACGCATGTTTAAAAAGGGGGGTGTCGCTCGAAAATCGCTTTCGTATTGCAGCCGCTCTAAGGTCGGGTTCTGGCATCCAATTTGGAAAAAGAGATTTGGAAGGACGCAAATATAAGTAACCCCTTTTCTCTTTTTATTAGTTTAGGTTTTTTTTTTCCCCGGGAAGTTGGATTTTGACTAACGAAGAAAAAAAATTTTTAAGCTTAACAAAGAAGTCTTCCACTTGTTTGAAACTTGTGCCCAGTTATCGTGCCATCAAGGAGTGAAGGAAGCCGGTCAATCGGCAAAAATCCCGGGCGGTCGGCAACGCCTTGCAGTGCCCCTTGCTTGTAGCCCGCAGCTTCTGGATGCAGAAAGTCAGGACGACCAAGTCACCTGTGTTGATTATGATGATGATTTTGTCGACTTTGCGGTTCCATCCTGGTCTTTTCCGCAGAATTTGCTTGCGAGCGCTTCATCAGTGGATGGGGAGGAAGACGATGGGGTAGTGTCAAATTGGGTCCCGCCACAAAAAGGGAGAGGGAGGTCGCAGAAGTCCGCTGATATGATTCCGCCAGCCACGGTCAGCGCAAACCCCGCTCCTCACTTATCGCCATCAAAAGGTCCAGGACCTCTCAAGCCTGGGCCTTCTTTGACCAAGCCTCTGACTCCCCCAGCGATGTCATATGCCGCCTTTGCCGTAAACGCATAAGTAGAGGCAAGAACCTTAAGTGGTTAACCACTACCAACATGTCGAGTCACATGCAGCGAATGCATGAGTTTAAATGGAGGAACACTTGGCCAAAAAGGCCAGACCGACGCCGGGCCTCCAACCATTGTTTACAACACCTCTGTCTCCCGCCCCTCCCCCTCCGCCACCACCAAGCGTTCCTCAGCTGCCCATGCTCTCAGAGTCATGATCAGGGATCAGCCCCGCTTCAGCCATCCACCGTCGACCGAGTACCACCCGCACCACCAGAGACCCATTCTACCCCTTCTCCTTCCGCCAGTTTGACGACCTGCACGCCGTACCAGCGACCAGTCTAGCAGCCAGCCTTTTGTCTTCCAGGTTTGGGGGGCAGAAGAAACACTTTAACCCAAACCATCCCAAGCCAAAAGCCTGAATGTCGGCAAATTTCCAGGCTTTTGGCCTTGGAAAAAGTTGCCTTTCCGTCTGATGGACACAGATGGGTTCTGCCAGGGCATGGCCCTCGCCTGCCCCCACTACCAGATGCCGAGCAGGCATTTTTTTTGCCAGAAAAGCCGTCCCTGCCCTGGCCAGCCCACAACGTGTCATCTAAAAATTTCAAGTTCGTTGGTCTGCATCTGTGTCTTCCCGAAAAAGTCCATCTGAACCACGACACATGGACTAGTAAGTCGGCCAAGGCCGCTATATCTCCTGTAACCAGCCTCACTGGGTGAGCTGGGTGGATGCTCGGGGGTGAACTGTGGCTTACAGGCTCGGCGTACCGTCTCTTTTCAAAAACGCATGGTGGTGCAGGGCTCTTTCCCCCAAGGTCCTCCTGGTGGCATCACGTCCCAGAGACACAGGCCGTGTTGAAATTTAATCTGCCTTGGAGACGTCCACACACAGGTCAGGATCTGTGGACGGCTCTAAGCAACGAGAACCGAGCTCTGGCTGGGTGACAAGAACCTTGTTGCCAGGCAAGGTGGTGGTGCAGATAACGGGCCGAAATCTGCTGGGCCGCCCTTAAGAATCGGTATGGCGGAGCACATCCCTTCCTGCACATGTCATGAACCTTGTCGTCCAGAAATTTCCTAAAGAGCTACCGCCCTGGTCTGGAACTTCCTGCTGAAGAAGGCTCGAGGGTCTGAGTTCGCAACATTCCCCGCCATTCTCAACTCCTGCTTCGTCCCGCCTGGCTGCCGTTCAGCGTCAGCATTCGGCCCTCCCCGTCACCGTTCTCATTGTTTGACTTGGCAACACGCTGGAATTCCACCCTCCACTATGCTCAGCGATTGTGGCAGCACGCAATGCCATTACGCAGTACGAAGAGACACATGGCCTGACCAAGCAGCGGTGCGGCACCACGGGGTGATGAACCACCGACAGTGTAGTCATGTGAAAGAGCTCACACCATCCTTAGCCAGTTTTGAAGAAGCCACCAAAATGGTCAGTGTGGACAATCCCTGTCAGCATGAAGCATTTGTGGTGATTTAGTTCTGGAAACGATCGTTGGACACTCTGAAACAACAGGTCCCCGGCCAGCGACGGAGGAGTAGACGGACACAGATGCGGAACACGGAGCTTTTCCTCTCCGTCAAATCCTCAAGGCCCCGAACAGATTCAAAATTCATCGGTCTTCAATAGGCAGTGGTTCGGGGTCCAGATCTAGTGCCAAGGTGGCGCATCAGCTCACAGGGTTCATCATTCTCAAGGCAAGTTCTCAGGGCTGTGTTAAGCTGGTGCCGGAGGCCGCGGGGAGGAAGGAGGAGTAGGAGGTATACCTAGACACCGATTGTTTCCCGACGTCCCTGCCTTGGAAAGAGGTTGGCGCGAATTTGAGGTCGAGGAGGAAGATGATGAAGATCGGTTTGCGAGAGCCCCTCGACCCAGAGGCTTGAGGAAATCAAGGCACCATCTCTCACATGAGTGCTTGGATGCTCATTTCCTCCAACATGAATTTCTTCGCATTAAGGCCATCAAAAATGAACAACAGATACTGGGTGGCCAACCCCTCTGGATCCCCGGTACAAAAACAAAACTCAGCACTTTCCTTCCACCCACCCAAATAGAGAGTAAAATGCAGGAAATGTGAGACATCTGATGCGACTGCTCTCACGTTCCCACAAATGTCAGCGGTGGAACAAACATCAGCGACGTGACAGCAGAGAGTGCCAAGAAGTGCCGTAGGCGGCAAGAGCAGGCAAGGTGGTCAGAAGCCTAATGGGTGACCTCTGTGCCAATCTTTGTTTAACGCAACCTCAACCCTCATACCAACGCATGAATCAGGGCACACATCCAAACACACAGAGATCAGCTTAAGATTCATGGTGCACGACTATCGCGTCTCAAAACACCGATGTTTTTCCTGTTGTTCCGGACCCAAAGACTTTCTGGTATCCCAAAATGGCAATGGCCCGAGCTGGCTTCGTCCACTCCATAGAGGTGTTGTCTGCCCAGCAGCCGCGTCATATCTGAGCGGACCTTCAGCACAGCTGGAGGTGGTCATTACAGACAAACGCATCTGGCTTTTCCACAGAATAATGTGGATCATGTGTGACTTTCTATGAGGGGGGGGGGGGGGGGTGGCAAGATGAATCAGCTGCCTGGATCTCTGAATGAATGTTGTGGCCCCAATTGCCTAAGGTCACCGATTAGTTCCGTCTACTTTCACATTCCTTTTCAAACAGAAGTCCTCCTTGAAAACTTTTTTTTTAATAAAATGATCATTTCTTCCTTAACTGGCAATTTTTATTTCTCTTTTCCCTTTTTTCTCTTTTGCTGTGAGGAGAAGTAAAAGACAGCAAGTTCCCAATGACAACACCGTATTCCATTTACTCACTTTATCTTAAGAAGTTTTCACATTGTCAATGGTTTTGAGGTCAGTTGCCTGTGAGAATACAGATAATAAATATGTCCTTTGAACAGAAAGGTGGGCTTCTAAGAGTCATTCTCGTTCACAATTTTTAATAGTGGCTGAGAAGTCATATTTAATAATTTTTTGGGGTCATGTAGCTGTGAGAATACTGCAATAAAATCATGGTGCTTTGGAACAGAAATGTGGCTTCTAAGTGGCAATATTGCCCTCACAATTTTTAAAAAACAGATGTCTGAGAAGTCATATTTATAATTTTTTGGGGTCAAGTTAGCTGTTGAGATACAGCAATAATCATGGTCCTTTTGGAACAGAATGAGGCTTTCTAAGTGGCATTTCCTCCCTCTCACAATTTTTAACATGACTGATAATTCATTTTATAATTTTTTGGGTCATGCTGCTTTTGAAATGCAAGCAATAGACTACAGGGTCCCTATTATAAAAAAATGTTGTTCTTCCTAACAGACATTTGTTCTTCACAAATTGACCAAAGTGGGCCAAGGGTCATGCTTTGAATTTTTGAGGGCCATTTTGGCTTTGAAATGCAGCAATACTAACAGGTCCTAATTCTAAAAAATGTTGTTTCTTCTTCTCTTCTTCTTCTAATGGACATTTGTTCTTCACAATTGTCAAAAGTGCTCATGGGTCCATGGTTTTGAATTTTTGGGGTGCATTGGCTGAGACATGCAGCAATACTACAGGTCCTATTCTAAAAAATGTTTTTCCCCCCTTCTAACAGACAATTTGTTTCTTCACAATATTGTCCCCAAGTGGCTCAAGGGTCCATGCTTTGAATTTTTGGGGCATTTTGCTGTGTGACAAGCACTATAGTACAGGTCCTTATTCTAAAAAATGTTTTTCTAATACAGACTAGTTTGTTCTTTCACAAATTGACCAAAGTAGGCTCACGGGTCATGCTTTGAATTTTTTTTGGGGCATTTTGGCTTTGACATGCAGCTCATACACAGACAGGTCCTGGTCGAAAAAATTTTGTTTCTACTTAACAGACATTTGTTCTTCCACAAATTGTCCAAGAGGGCTCAGGTGTGATGGTGTCTGTAAGAATAACAGGAAAAGGTAAGACACAATTAATTGGACACATATTGCAAAATGACATTTTTTTTTGCAAGATCTTTAAAATAGCTAATCAATCCCTTTTATTGAGAACAACCCATTAAAAAAAACAATGAAAAAACGAGAAACAAAGAACAAGGTGTGATTCCATCCTATTTTAAAAATGTGTTTTTCTAGAATTAAAATACTAAAAAAACCCATGCATGTTACAAAATAGGCTGGTAAAAAAATTCCCCTAATTGAACAAGATGTACAGGAAAACTTGACCATATGTAGGTTATTCAAGGACATGGAGTATGGGAGGCGGGACGGGCGGTACAGAGAACAAAGTAACAGAGACAAATTCCTCCAGACGTTGATTAAAATGATAAAAAGAAATGCAAGCAAAAGGGCACCCACTGGGTGTAACATGAGCGTTAAACCCCACCAGTATTTCCAAATGAAGCCTCAATTGGTCCCACTCATACGGAGGGTGCAAGCGCTATAAACCCAGAGTTCTTGACTGTGTACTGAGGAAGGCCTTGAGTTCTCACATCCTTCCGCTTCCGCACTCTGCTTCAGCACGACAGTTTTTGTTGCTGCGTCATCAGGGCATTTTAACCCTGCGTGATAATAGATGGACGGACGTCAGCCTGGGCTCTCTCACCGCACCCACTGTAACTCGTCCCCTGGGTCATGCAGTGCATCAGGACCAGGTTCTAGTCAATGTCCGTTCAACTAAAATGGTGGTTGAAGAACTCCCTTTTTCCGGCACTTGAAATCTGGGTGTCAGACAGGTTTAATGGTCATACTTGTGGCCCAGGACAGGGTCAGTAATATGTCCAGTTCAAACTAAAATGGTGGGTTTGAAGACTCCTTTTTCTGGCACTTTTTAAACTGTGGGTCAGACAGGTTTAATGGTCATTCTGCGTTTAGGACAGATATAGTTTAGTGTTCCAGTTCAACTAAAATGGGGTGGTTGAAAGACTCCTTTTTTTTGCGGCACTTTTTAAACTGGGGGTCATGCAGGTTTCGTGGCTCATGCTTCGTTTCCAGGACCGGGAAATTCAAATGTCCCCAGTTCAAGTAACCTGCTGGTTCAAAAACATACTGCCTTCTGGCACTGTTTAATATTTGTGGGTGAGCCAGATTTAAGTCTTTGACTGTGGTTACACAGACAGGGATAGTGAAAGGTCCCAGTGAACTTTTGTTCTTGACTTTTATAAACCTAAGTGTGTTGCCTAAATGTTCACGTATCCATTTGACTGTTGTGGAATGTTTAATTATTTCAATCTTCCCCCTCTTTCCAGCCTGATTGGGTGTAATAATGAAGGAGTTGTTGCTCTCCCCATTACTTTAAAGGAATCGCCTCATACATCTATTATGCTCACGTGACTATATCGAAAAACCACTTATCGGATAGCGGGCAGACTATCGACTGATCAGATCGATCTCGATGCCAATGCAATCGCTCCAACACTAATGGACATCTATGTGGCAAAATGACTTGTTTTTTTGCAAGATCTTTAACATAGCTAGTCAATCCCTGTATTGATGACAACCCATATAATACAATTAAAAAAAAAAGAAACAAAGACTTGGGTGGGATTCCATCCTATTTTTATAAATGTGTTTTCTAGAATTAATGGAACTAAAAAACTTGCAAGTACAAAGAATACTGGTAAAATATTCCTCTAATTTAAAAGAGAGGTACTGTAAGACTGACCAGAATGTATGTTATTCAGAGGACATGGAGTAATGGGACACGGACAGAGAACAAAGAAGAGGAGAACAATATCCTCCAGCACGTTGAGTAAAACGAGAATAAAGAATGCCAAGAAAAAGGGCACCTGGGTGGAACATGAGCGTCAAACACCAGCTTTCCCCAGTGAAGCTCAATAGTTCCGCACTCATACGGAAGGGCAAGCGCTACCCAGGTCTTGACTGTGTACTGAGGAAGGCTGGAGGTCTTACCTCACACTTCCACTTCCGCACTCTGCTTCAGCACAACTGTTTTTGTTGCTGCGTCCTTAAGGGTCATTTTTTGCCGTGTTAATGGATGACGAACGCCAGCCCTGCCTCTCAACACACCCACTGTAACTCCGGCCCTGGCAGTTGAACCTGCATGTTAATAGATGACAGACGCTAGCCTGGGCTCTCACTGCATCCACTGTAAGTCTGGCCCTGGCAGCTTAACCTCCGTGTTAACAGTTGACTGTGTACTGCACTGGCTCTCTCCGTTAGGGGCAATGAGGAGAGCTTCAATTGTCTCGTAAAAAATAAGATTTTGGTGATTTCGTGAGTTAAGTCGTGTCATAAAGGGATCCAGTGGCTGGGACAACAAATTGCACTTTGTATGCTTAAAATTTTTCTGGGGGCTAGAGTCACTAAAATGGGTCGCATCAATTGATCCTCCAGTGGAGTCAGTCGCCTAATCACTGAAGAATGATTTGGAAGGAAAAATGAAACCATGAATTATTGGCATAAAATCACTCTCAGCAAAGCCAGGAGGGCAAATGTCTTCTCAATCTAATAAGTGTTTTGGGGATTATATTAGGACATTTTATTACTTTATGGGTTGTGCGAACGAATTAACACATCTACACGTAAAAAAATACCTTTTAAAATCCTGCAAGGGAGGGGTGTAAGTGTTGTATGTTATCACACTTAAATAAATCAAAATGATAATATGTAAAACTATAAATAAATCTTCCCTAAATAAAATTTCAGTAAACAAATGTCAGTTTTTACCAAAAATATACTAAATGACAGTCAACTGGTACAAAATAACCATAGTGCCTCTTTGTGATCTGTGGGTCAACCAGGTTTAGGGGTCATATGCGTGGTAAAGGACAGGCACAGTTCAATGTCCAGTTTTCAACTAAAATGGTGGTCAAAAGACCCTTTTTTTTCCAGCACATTTTAAATTTGGGGGTCAATCGCCCCAGGTTTGAGGTGCAACACGCTGTGGCCGAGGAAAGTATAGTCCAATGTCCAGTTCAATTAAAATGGTGGTTCAAAGACTCCTTGTTCCAGGCCTTTTTAAAATCTGGGGGTCAATGCAATTGGGCTCATTCTGTGGCCCAGAAGGAAGGTATAGTAAATGTCCAGTTCAAACAAAATGGTGGTTCAACAGACCTCCTGTTATGGCACTTTTTTTTATGCTGGGGGTCATGCAGGTTTGGGTCTCATGCTGTGGCGCCAGGACAGGTAATAGTCAATGTCCGGTTCAACTAAAAAAAAAGGGGGGGGGGGGGGGGGGGGGGGGGGAAAAAAAAAAAAAAAAAAAAAAAAAAAAATGGTGGTATCAAAGACTCCTTATTTTTTCCGGCACTTTTTAAATCTGTGGGACAGACAGGTTTAAAAATGGTCATACTGCTGTCCAGACAGGTATACAGTCAATGTCCATTTAATTTATTCAAACTAAAATGGTTGTTGAAAGACTCCTGTTTTTCCGCACTTTTTAATCTGTGGGTCAGACAGGTTTAAGGGTCATGCTGCGATACAGTACAGGTATAGTCAGTCCAGTTCAATTAAAATGATAGTTCAAAGACTCCTTATTCAAGTAGTTTTTAATCTGTGGATCAGACAGGTTTGAGGGTCATGCTCCGGTCCAGAAAAGGCATAGTCAATGTCCTGTTCAACTAAAATGGTGGTTGAAAGACTCCTTTTTCCGGCACTTTAATCTGTGGGTCAGACAGGTTTAAGGGTCATGCTGCGTTCCAGGACAGGGATAGTCAATGTCCAGTTCAACTAAAATGATGGTTCAAATAATACTGCCTTCTGGCACTTTTTAATTTGTGGGTCATGCAGGTTTAAGGGTCATGCTGTGGTACAGGACAGGGATAGTGAATAGCCTGTGACTTTTTTTTCTGTGACTCCTGTTGCCTAATTGTGTTGCCTAAGATGTAGCACATATCCAGTTTACTGTTGTGGATGTTAATTCCAGCTTCTCCAGCCCTGTTTGGGTGTAAAGAATGAAGGTGTTGTTCCTCTCCCATAGACTTTAATGGTCATCGGCGATAATCTGTTATCGACTATCGGATATCGTCATGATAATTGCCATCATCGACTATCGAATCGATAACAATAGTTGACACAATCGCTCATCACTAATGTTGATCAATAACATTAGCACTAATGAGTAGTGTTGTTCGAACCGTTCGAGTCGAACTTCACGATTTTTTAGAACTCAAGCCGACCTGAACATTTTAATGTTCATTCGAGTAAATGTTCGTGTTCTACATTGCGTTCGACATGCTATTTTAATAGTTTTTATTCACACTAAAGCAGTGTAAAGTGCACCTGAAAGTATGTTCCTCTCAAAAATCTGGCATCTGGTGTACCTTGCATAGTAAACATAATGCACCTAAAAAGGCGCATTGCGCAAATCGCTGCACATTGCATATTATTGGTAGTGTATGTAATGCGCCTATCAAGGTGCACTGCACGTGGAGGCGCATAACATATCATTACTATTTTATGTAATGCTCCTCGATAGGCACATTACGTACACTACCAATGATATGCTATGTGTTATGGAGATGCACAGCGGATCAATTTTTTTGTATTTCAATATATCGTACCCGACGTATAATGCGCCTAGTTTTTGTGTACTGTTATGGATGGTAATTACAGTTTCTCCTCACCTGCATAGGTATAAAAATTAACCCGAACATCTTCTCCCATTGACTTAAATGGGGTTCGAATTTCGAGTTTGACTCAAACTTTGAACCGAATTTCTCAAAGTTCGAGGTTCGACTCGAATTTGAACTTTTTATGGCTCAATCATCACTACATATACATATACATATCATTCTCAAGAAAAACAATGTTTCTATTTAGCAGCACAAGTGGCTACCAATATCGTTTTAGCAGTTAAAACACAAATAATAATGCTGACTGCAAAGTAAATTCCCCATAAGTTGAGTTTTTTTTTTAGTCAAAGTGTTTGCATTGATATCTGTTGCATTTTTGGAGATCTAAGGGTTTTTCATGTAAACTTAAAGGTGTATTTATAATCACCACGGCTGTCAAATTCCTGTACAGCAAAGAAAACACATTCCCTCTTCTATTAAAAGTTCAAAACACCACATTTAGTAATGAGCTGCCTGCTTCATGGAGTGAAATGCTAGAGGATTTATGCTTACAGCTGTAAATTCATGGTTAACAAGCTCATTTACCTACCACCACAAACAACCTGCAACCTTTGATGTTAAGGCCCACTGAAACTTTGACAAGGTTGCCATTCTATTTAAGAACTTCATGGTGGGCTTCATCACAGTCAGCATTAACATATATGGAAAATTAATTGTAGGATGAATTTATTTGGGGCATATATGTTGATATATTGATAATTTTTTAAAACATATTGTTCAGATACTGTAGATAGTCTAGTACGGGAAAAAGTTGCAATACATGTAAAAGTACACCAGAATGAAAGTTGCTCATACTTTTTTTCCAAAATCCTTTATATAGTTAGTTGGCTGAATTTTCAGCATCCAAATCAGCATCGAAGGCTCATCTGAAAAGCACCTGGAAAGGCCTGATGAGATTTTGATCAAGTTTTGAACAAGATTTTCAAACACTGTTTTCTTTCTGAAACACCCATACAAAATAATAGCTAGGGCAAATATAGCGGTGAAAAATACACCAAAAAATGGATACAAAATTAGCCAAAAAACGTGTCTGAAACCGTGCCGAGGCTTTGTATGAAATTTTGAGGCTTTACATTGATTCCTATGGGGATTTTCAGCATTGAAAACGCTTCTAGAATTGACATAACACTTCTTTTTCAGCGCCCAAAACAGTTTTCAAAGTTCCTAAATGCACTTAAAATCCTCTTTGTGTGTGAACTACAACACTGTTATATAGGAATCAATGAAAATGAACTGGGAGTATTTTGAAGGCTTTTATGATGCTGTTTTGGTCTAGGAAACGCTCTGAAAACAGCGTTAAAATCAGCTGGGTAAATGTACCCTAACTATGACCATGCTGGTGCCCTTTCTTTTCACTGATTGAGGGGTATAGGTGTTGGATCCCAAATAATCCCACATTGATAATCTATCCCAAGCCATAAAAGCTCTCTTATATATTGAGCTACTATGGTGACCCCGTTTAGGTTTAGGATTGTGCCTTGGGATACAGTGCTGTTTTGCATAGCCGCCCCTTTCGGGGCAATGTCCCTACAGTTAGGTAGGGTAAGTAGAGGGAAAGTATAATAGGATGTTTATTATTATTTTTATTGCTCCTGTCTACTGCCCCTTTAAGAACCTATTATCTGGATGACTTCTTCAATACTTCGACTTGAATGGTGAAATCGTTTATTCTTTGGGCCATTCAACTAACTGTAAGTCCTTACTTTTGCTCTGTCTTTATGGGAACCCCTATTGTATGTTTTTATTGACTATATATGCAAAATTAAGGGATTGTTTGTATATATTTTAAATATCTATTTAAAGGTTATACTTTAGTTGGGTCTGTTTATTTGCAGTGATAGGTTCGTTAGGTCTCAACATACTTTATTTATTTGCCATTTGTACTACAGTGACCCAATCAATCACCATAGACTAAATATTTAAAGCTGGGCAAGTACATTCATGCTTGTTATTCATCAGTGTTCCTACAATAAACTTCTGCTCTTTTAGCCTACATAACTTTCCCAATATCCTTTCTGTTCTTTCTCACCTCATCTCATTGACATTATTCTTTGCATAACCAATAATATAATCATTTTCATACATATCTATGCAGTTTATTGCAAAAATACAGAACACTAAACATACAATATAACTTTGTAAGCTACCATATGAAGTAGTTCCTGTTTTTCTTTTTAACTCAAAATATTGATTTTGAAGTACACATTGAAAATTGGATTTTCCATTGATGAAAAGTTGGAAGGATTTCAGCAACATGAAATTTAACTTCAGACGTAAATCTGACTATTGTGAGTCAGACAATGGGGAAGAGGCTAAATAAATCACACTTATGAGATTCAGTAATTGAGTGCACAGAGAAGTCATGCAGTAACAATGAACTTGCAAGTATGATAAATGAACAATGTAAAATAATAGACAGTTGATGAGTGCATAAAAATACTTAGAAAATATGTGTTTGTATATGTTAATAAAGAGTCTAAGAATTTTAACCTGTTTCAGTTGGAAATCAGTATGTTTCAAAATGCTGTGAGCATGCTGTAAGTATACAAAGAATATTATTATGATAACAAAATTGTGGAAATTAAGTAAATTAAGACTAATGTTAATACAGTAACAGGATACTGTTTCTATCCTCTTTTAGTACCTGGGCTGTGGGACCTTGAAAAGCCGAATGTCTCCTGATGATGGGACAGCTGAATACAAAGCAATATACTAGAGTGCTTCCTTTACCCTAGCTGATCCCATAAATCTAGTTCTAGTAAAAGTATGAAGGCTGCCTGACTCCTCCGATAACATGAACTAAGGCAGGCGTAAGAAGAGAACCTATATTTCTGTCAATAATAGAAATGGTTTTAGAAAACTAATCCAAAAGAAAAAAAATGAAGAAAAAATAAATAAGGATCCTCAACTATTAGTCAGACCAGAAAAGAGCTAGACTCAGTACATTAAATAGACACCGTGTAGTGCTCCATTTGACCCTTAGAGGAGCTGTAGGGAGAGTAAATACTGGCTAACAGGTTTCCCCATAGATTACAAGTGATTGTTTAAGGTTTCTGCAGCAGAAAATACTGTAATCAGCCGATCATTGGGGGACCGTTCTAACAAAAGAGATTGCTCACAGTAGATGACCTATTTAAAGATGTGCAACTGTGAAATACAGTTTTTAATGAACTATAATTTTAAAGGCCTTTGTTTGCACACTTTGTTTTTTACATGACTGAAAAACTTGATCTATCAGCCTGACATGGAAGCAGCATTAGTCATAAGACAGAGATGGATGGAGGGAAGGGGAGTTGAGAGGGAGAAAAGGAAGAAAGGAAGGAAGGAAGGGATGGAGATAGGGAGAAAGTAAGGAAATTAAGGGGAAAGGGCGAGCAGATAGGAAGGAAGGAAGGAAGAAGGAAGGAAGGAAGGAAGGAAGGAAGGAAGGAAGGAAGGAAGGGAAGGAAGGAGGGAAGGAAGGAAGGAAGGAAGGATGGAAGGAAGGAAGGACGGAAACAGCTAGATCAATATAAAATAGATAGCTAAGAGATAGACAGACATATTTGAGAAAGATAGATAGATATGTGATAAGTAGATGGTAGTTCAATAGTTAGATATCAGATAGAAAAATAGATAATAGATAGATAGATGTGAGATAGATAGATAGATAGAGATAGGTAGATATTAGACAGACAGATAGATAGATAGATAGATAGATAGATATTAGACAGATAGATAGATAGATAGATAGATAGATAGATAGACAGATAATCTTGGCTGTTTCTATTTCCAGTGTTTCTACTTTAACATGCAGTGAGAGTAAGAACATATAGTATGCAATAGAACACATACTTCACCAACCAGTACTGAAAAAAACCCTTTCAAGGATTTCATTTTTGTATGAAGAACTCGTATTTGTTCAAACCTTAAATTGAATCACAGTCTACAATAAACCTACATGTGCCCTGAAACAATTTAAAGCTGCGAGGTCTAAAAGCTTTGAAGAGCCGTATATCAAAAACCTTTTTGTATTATTATTATTTTTATTGATTCATATTTTCCTGCAAATAGCAGCAAAAGAGCAGTGTGGAATTGTGTATAGCAGTGGACTCACATCCACCAGCTTTCTGGATTTGATTACAGCATAATACATAGCATATCTTTATCTTCTACAGTAGAAGAATTGCAAATTGAATCAACACTTTAGGATAATAGGCTGAACAGGATGAACATATGTCTTTTTCAACCTTTTAAACTATGTAACTTCATAAAGAATAATATATTTCTTCTGAAATAAATAACAATATATCTGAACATTTAATACAATAATAGTTGATGCTGGCCACATCGTCCCCTTTTCATTTTACAGATATGTCTCAACCGAATGAAGGTGGTCTATTCATATGATTACACCACTTTTCTGGTATAATGACTTTAAAAGTACACTGTGGGTAAATTTGAAACAGTCGTTCATGTGTAGTGAAGAACCAGAAAGGTGAACGGGAACACTTCATTGTCACTTTGATGTTCCTGTGTCATGCATAACCCAAGCCTACACTAGGTAGTCTTGCTGGCAGTCCGCTTTAAACAAGAATGTATATACACCAAACACCTTGTACAGTCCAATGCATTTAATCAACACAGTGACATTTATTAAAGTGGTTGTCCACTCTTTTTTTTTTTTTTTAATGCTTTGGTGCTTGGAAGGGATTAGAAATGAAAAAAAAAAAAATAAATAAATAACAACTCAACTGACACCACGAATGCTCCTGGTGCTACCTGCCAATGATGTCATGTTTTTAGTGACATGACACTGCAGCCAATCACCGGCCTTAGCAGTCATTTCATGTATGAAAGGCATGGACTTTATTATGCCAGTCACTGGCTTTAGCATAACATGACCAATGAACATAACAATGGATGACACGCAGTGGGCTTCAGAGGTGAGTTTAAGGGGTGTGTTGACAGTAACAAATGCTTGTTAGTCCATTGGGGCATGAAAAAGAAATTGAACGAAATAAAAACACTTACCTTTCCACATTCATTCTTCATATAACAGGTGCAGACGATCATGGGTCACAGTTAGGCAAAGGTGACATAATGTTATATTCCAGCACAGTTTACTTTGTTAGCATGAATAACTGAAGCCCCACAAGAAGAATGACCAGGAAGGTAGTCTTCTGGGATCACCGGAATGGTCACATTGATGGACCCGGAAGGTGTACGAGATAAGTTTTCATCCTTCCTTGTATTTTTTATCATGCCCAGATGGATTTACGAACATCTGTTAGTGGCAGAACACCTATTTAAAGTTTTATTTTCTACTTTCAACTACTCCTAACCAGCACAGTCTGTTTAAGAATTGACATTCCCTTTGACGATTTCTCCAGCATTCTGTTCATTTTGGTGATATTTAGTAAAGTAAACTGTATTCAACAGGGAACAACAGCCCGCATGGTCACCATGCATGATGCATTAGGCATCACTAGGTCTAGGTTTACACACTCTAGCTCTATAATTGGACTATATGATATTGTGCAAATGTTTTAGGCAGGTGTGAAATTAAATGCTACAAAGTAAAAAAGCTTTCATAGAAAGAAGCGTTAATACTTTGTTTTTGATCAGTTAATAAAATGCAGAGTGAATGGTGAAAGAGGACTATAAATCAAACCAGTATTGTTGTGACTGCCCTATGCCTATTCTTATAGATACACTTGCACACAGGTTTTGAGGGAAGTTGGCAGGGAGGTTGTTCCAATCATCTTGGAGAAGTAAGTCCAGATCTTCTGTGAATGTAGCTTCTCACATCCTTCATGTAATTCCAGACAGACTGGATGAGGATGAGATCAGGGCTCTGTTGGGCCACATCATCAGTTTCAGGACTCCGAAGGCAAAAAGAGGTCACGCAAACTATTTAATTGATTTTTATTTCTCTTAGTTCATTCATTTTGCATTTTGTTAATTGATAAAAATTTAACTATTAACACTTCTACTTTTAGAAAGCATTCTTACTTTGCAGCATTTTTTACAATTGCCTGAAACATTTGCACAGTACTGGAAATCGGCAAGTTCTTTCAATTTATATGTCTAACATTTCCATTGACTATCATATCCCCAGCATATCAATCTACCTAAAACTGAATTGAAAAGCACTGAATAGTATACAGCATAATATTCTATCAGAATATACAATGGCAGCCTTATGAAACTCTATCGGTATAAAGTTGCATCTAGCGGAAGCATAGCTTGGTGGAATATAATGCTTGAATGCATTGTAGTTCTAAGCTAAGTGACACCCTCTGCAGTATACCACTATCAGTAAATGTCTCATTCTTTGCTCTTATACTTTATCTAATTCATCTTTTTTTACCTCGGATTATAGACTGCTGTGGTAAATAATCTGATCTGATTTTTTCTAAGAGGAATTCTCAAAAGAAGCTGCCATAATCTGAGCGTGCCGCACAAGAGTGAACAAAGATTATGTTCTAAATGGGGTCAAGCAAGACTTGTCAAATACCACCTATAAAATTGTCACTAGAGCTACTTCAGTAAATGCGATGCGCGTTTGTTTGCTTTCATGAGTTAAAATTACCTTGACATATGATGTATATGGTTTATTCCAGACTTCTTCTGGGGTTTCCTGCATTAAGCTAAGCAGTAATAGAGGTCAAAGAGGCAATTAAGCTATGGCACAGAGAACAACTTCTCAATTCAGTTGATTTGATTGAGGTCAGGTCTTGTGCATTACAAATACATTTGTAGCTTTGGTTAATATTTCATTCTGATAACATTTAACGTTAACTGGAAGCTTTGAAAAATCACTTTGTAATTCTGAAACTGCAAACTATTTTGTTTTTTAAAACCTTAGGTCTCCTGGAAACTTATATTAGCTAAGGCTGCTTTCACACAAGTGAATTTTTGATCAGTAGTCCTTACATTTTTTATTGTAATTTGGAACTAATGTTAATCTATAGGGCTATTCACATGCCTATATTGATTATCAGCGTATGTGAAAACCCCAGTATGCACTACTATTTTGCAGATACAAAGGGTCAATTGTATGAAAACTGTAAATGTAAATTTTTGAAGCGTTTTCAGTGCTGAAAATCCCTATACTAATCAATGGAAAGCTTCAAAACCTCATCCAAAATCTCGATGCGTTTCTCAGCGCATTTCTGTGTGTGTTTTTGATGCGTTCTTGGCACATTTTTCTATGCGTTTTTTGCCCTGGCTATTAATTTGTATGGGTGAAAACAGTGTTGAAAACCTTATCCAAAACCTTATCAAAGACCTCGTACAAAAACACGTCAAAAACGCGCTGAGAAATGCATCTAAAACCTCTTCTGTAGAAGCGTGTTTCAGACGAGGTTTTGATGCTGTTTTGGGTGCTGAAAAATCGCACCCAAAAAAGCCCCAAGTAAGCCATGTGAACATACCCTAACTATTTTTCCTTCAGGTTATTTGAATATATTTATATTTCAGTGGAGTGACCATAGCGTATAAGACTTCACACACAAACATTGTAGCTGTCCCTAATGAATGTTAACACTTTTAAGCTATTCCTGATCTGTAATACTGATGCCCTATTTATGACTTCTGGATGCGGCAGAGATCATCTTGACCATTAAGTCATGGCTTTCTAAATAAACTGTTCTTTGATCACAAACAAAGTCATTGAAAGTTAAAAATGCTTTCATTCCTTCATTTTGGGTTTGGGTTAATTTTCCCCAAAAGTTCATCTTTGCTATATCTGTAGGGATGTAATTTCATCTGTATTATGCCCATAGTGTGGATTAGTAGTAAAGACTTTTATCAATACGCCTGTATGAATCAGACTTGATTGTTCTCTGCTGAAGTATTTTAGAATGTTCTATAATCTTTATGGTTCTTTTATGGTTAAGACGACTCCTTTAATTATGCCTTAATACATTATATGGACATCATGGTGGGGGAACCACCTTCTTTGGATAGAGTTTTCCTTTAGAAAACCTGTTGTCCATTTATCTCTGGAAACCCATTTCTGAAATTTTGGGCAAGAATGTTAGCTATATTTTTTAACATCGTAAAATTTTTTTTTTTAAAAAATCATGTAACTTTTTATTGTCATATAAAGTAACCAAACCAACTTTTTAATGTTTTTCTTTTTTATTTGTTAAAAATAGAAAAAGGGGGGTTTTTTTGAATTTTGTATTTTTTAAATTCTTAAAAACAAGTGAGCCCATGTCATACTCCGTTACTTCTCTGTTTTTACAGTTTTTCACATTTTTAGAAGGGGTTTAAAGGCCTTGAAAAAAAACTGGGTTTAAAGCCCAACTTGTAACTCTTTAAAAGGAAAGAGTCTCCCATCTGCCAATAAATGTTTTGGGATGTTTGTCCCTCATCAGCACAGAGCAGGGTTTTGAATTGCTGGGTGAGAAGACTTTAATGTTAAATGCTAATAAAGAAAATAATCCCCTGTAACTACAGTATTTCAGCCATATCACAGAAGGGAACATAGAGTGTTAATTCGACATTAGTATAAGTACAGCTTGATTCTCCTAGGATTCAAAGCAAAACCTATTAAAAAGGACAAAGGAATTTTTAAAAAAAGCATTTTGTACTTAAAAAACTTGAAATTTTTTTGGGGGTTACATTTTTGATCAAAGTTAAAGCCCCACTCCCCAATCAGCAAGGCGCCCTAAATCAGGAGGGAACTATCTATTATACCCTCCCCGGTGTGTTCGACCTCAACTTCAGGGGAGAAGTTTCAGTACTGTTTTTCTGCATTTTTTAAAAGTCGGGGAGCTCGGGGGAGTGAAATAAAACCAAAAGGGGGGGAAAACCATCCTCAAAAAAAACAGTTAAAAAACAATTTTTGATCTGCACACCCAAGAAAAAAAAAATGAGCATTTTGCCCTGGTGTCAGTAAAAATAAAAAAAAGGGGGACAAAGGAATTTTGGAAATTATTTCTGTTGCTTCAAATAAAGAAACATTTTGATTTTTGGGCCCCCCTTGTGTTGGAGGGGGCCTTGTGGGTTTTAAAAGTTGCAAAAGAAAAAAAAAATTTTTTGTATTTATTGGGGAAAATGTTTTTTCCAAAAAATTCCTTGCCTTTTTGATAGTTTTTTTTTTGGGCCCAGTAGTTTGCTGTGTTTTGGGATTGGTTTGAATTACTGAAAACCCCGTGTGCAGCATGTTTTTTTTTTTTCAAAAAAGTTTTTTTGGGGGGATTTGCAGACCAAATATTGTTTTCTGGGCTCAATGTAAAACCTGTTATAGGGTGGGGCCCAACTTTCGGTGTCTTTTTTGTTGGCCCCCTCCTGATTGGGGGAGAAGTCATCCTTTTTTCCCCCTTTTGCCCCGGATTGGTGTCCGCAAATTGAACCCCTAGACCTTAGACCCGTTTTATCCCAGTAGGCATGCATTTTTTTTTTAAACCCCAGAAAAAAGTATTTTAAGGAAAATGATAGATGAAAAAATATTGGGCTTTTCTTTTTTAATTAATTTCCAGTTTTACATGCTTCACAGAAACACAGACTCTGTGATCATTCACATTTTTCCATTATGGATCCAAATGAACCCAATTTTTCATTGATAAGACAGTGCACATACATGTCAGTGATTACATTCACTTTTTCACCTTTTATGTAGAAGTTTTATTTGTATGTCTTTTTTATATACAAAAAATGTCCTTAGACTGTATCGGTATGTTTTTTATCAAAAAAGGGGCAATGGGTTAAATTTAAATGTATATCATTTGAAACTTCCTTTTTTCCTGTCTGATTTTGCAGGCTTTCCCATGGTTGCCCATTTTTTTAGGTGTGATTTGTTTGTCAAAATTCAAGAGGGGCCAAATTGTCCCAACCCAAATCAAAAGCACAATACTAAACTGAATTTAAAAGAGCATATTAAATTTTTTCAGTAGTCACATGCGTATGTATATGGTCTGTTCTACCAAAGCAACAAAAAAATCACTCCTCTAACAAAATACAAAACAAACCAGTTAAAATGTCCAACCTACAGGCTATAACAGTACAGTTTTTTTTTTTTTTTTTTTTTTTTTTACAAATTATAAATAAACCCTTAGGACATTTTAACATTTGGGTGTTTTGGGTTTAAATTTAATGTATATGGTTTATATTGAGGAGCCAACATAAAAAGGAAAGTTTCATATCTAACCCTCTTCAGACTTATCAGTGAGATATGTCAGAAGTTACCTTTGGAATGGGGTTAGACAATATTTCAAAAAAACTATACCCTAAGGGGCTACTATACTCCTCTATCTGTCCATTGATTTGTCTTCTAAGTGACATCTGTAGTAAGTAGCAGTAGCTGCCATCTGTAGTAAGTAGTAGTAGCTGCCATCATTAATGTCAGGGGCCCATTCATCCATCACACCCTTCTCTGTCCATGAAAAGTTCTTACCTAGCACCTTTATTAAAAAAAAAAAAAAAAAAAAAAAAATGCAGGACCCTGACAGCAGTACTGTTATGCCATTATATCAGCCCTGTCTTTAGTCAAACCCTCCAATATGACTGTACTGTGCTTTGCAGTGAATAACAGATTCTGAATACAGATTAAGAGGTCTAAAAATATTAAAGTAGCAAGAACAAAGGACTTGCACTCTTTCATTTAAAAAAAGCTCATAGAAGTCTATGATGAGTGTTCAAAACATGTTTGTCATCCATATTGCATCTGTATTGTATACAATACAAAAAAATACAAATCACATAAACACAAATATATTTATAGCAAGATAAAATGCTAATACAGATACAAATGTATCACAGTAGACTATATAAAAAGACATATGTTCATGTTAAATTTCTTTAAGACCTGAAAAATTTACAATCTCGCCCCCGCTGCCAATCCCCTTTACTGGCTTCCCATTGCCCAGGAAATTTATTTCCCGCTCCCATGCCTACAAGGACTCCATAACCCCTTCCCCTCCCAATTTTTTTGCCCAATCTCCAGTTCTCCCTCACGCAACTCCACTCCTCAAGGACCCTTTTCTTGCCTCTCCTTATCGTCTTCACACAACCATCTCCAAGACTTCTCCATGTTCCCCCCCACTTGGAAATCACGCCCCAACAAATCAGACTTCCTCCCCCTTACCAGCTTCAAAAGCAACCCTGAAAACCATTTCTTCAGGATTGCCTATAATCTACAATAACCCTGCTGCCCCCAGTATACCCCCCAAAAATTTTCTGCCCCCCACCTTCTGTTTTCCCTCCTCTTGTAGTTGTAATCCCCCGCACATGGGCCCCCCTTCCCCCCCTGTTGTGCCAATTGTCATTCATCACTTATCATTGTGCTCGTTTGACATATATTATGTATGTAACCCCACTCGAAAGTGCAGCGCCCTGGAAGCAATGGCGCTTTAAAATAAAAAGTAGAAGAGTGAAGAAATCAGGCGATACCTTTTAGAGGCTAACTGAGTATATTTGATAGTGAGCTTTCGAGAGGACTAGCTCCCTTCTTCAGACTACTTTCTATGGCTAACACGGTACAACATTATACTACTTAAAATAAATAGTAATAATTGTAATAATAATAATACTGTGAGCAAAAAATGGGGGAAAGGGGCAACTGGGACCAAGTGCAGTCACAAGTGAAGTTAATTTTCTGTTCCAGTTTGGAACCTGAAAAAATCGCTATGGAAATGTAAGAAAATCATCTCACTTAGAGTACAACTTTAATATTTATTTGCTAATTGGCTGAAATTTTGTATAATTAACCTACAGATTTTGAAGATCTGAACCCAAGACTGCATGCAAATCTCTTAAGATGCCATACATATGGCAATGCCACATGCACTGAAATTTCCTTTCAGCACATGGAGTCCTACGCTTCCTAAACATGGAACTTTGGGTGAAGCCATATGGTACCTCCATACAGCATTATGTTATGGAGGTTTTCTTGCCAATAAGTATTGCTTCTATTGGAACAATTTGGTATCTTTTTAATTTAGAAGATTCTGAAAAAGACTCTTTCTTTTTATAAAATTGAAGTCATACTGAGGTGTGTTATGAGTTCACAGACTTGTATGGGTACTGTATTTAAGTGTAGCCTACGGCTTTTTGTAGGTTAATTCGATATTGTTCCACTCTCAACGACTTATCTATTCTAATTAAGACTTCAGAACTCAGGAAGGTAGGATTAGGCACATTAAGTTATTTCCTGAGGAATCAATTAAGTCACCCAATTACTTTTTCCTTAAAATTACCCATAGTAATACATTTACTACATATTGCTATTTTTTTAGGTAGTCTATCATTATGTCACAGCATAATTAGCATAATATTTTAAAAAAAACTTTAGTGTCCTTGAGTGAACTTGTGCACAAATCTATATCCCACCCTACTCACTAATTTGCCCTGGATGCCTGTCTACTCTGACCTTAGGAGAGCATGCATTTATCCTTGTCTGGTCAATACTTTAGCATATGAATCAGTACTTAGATCCCTAAAGTGACACTAATTAACCTAATTCTTGTCACTGACAGATGTGGACTGAAAAGATTAACCTTTAAACCTGACAGATAACGACCAGCAACTAGACCAATTTATTACATACAGACTTCCAAAAAGAGCAAATTCTCTATATATTAAGTAAAATGTGAAACAGTTACTTTGAATACCACATGGAACGTAAATCTACTTTTGAAAGACACAATTGGAGACCTTGTGGCCCTAGAATAAAAAAAAAATTGGAATGTGGATAGAAGTAGGACATACAAATGCAGAGAAATCAATTCATTTTGGTGACAATGTGGCAAATGCAAATTTTTTTAATTTTTATAACTTGAAACTTTGAGGTTTGCTCATCACATCCCTGTTCATGTTGATGAATCTAGAATGGACCGTCTTCAGGTTTCCTTGGTAGCCATAGGGTTCATTCAGAATATTCAGAAAGTGAATAACAAAAACATTCTAAGGGTATTTTCACACAGCGTTTGTGAAATACGTATTTGGGTACTTATTACATTTAACAATGTTTCATTCAGTTTTTATCGATTTCAATGTATTGTCGTTTAGACGATACATACTTTACATATGTTACTGTATTAAGTTTTACATCACTGCTTTATCCGTTTTACACGTTTAAAAGCCAATAGAAACAGTAGAGTGCATTTTTTGCAGTCCAAAAAATGTAGTCAAATATATACCACATTTTGTGTACATATTTGGATACATTTTATGCAATACATTTTACGTATTGTAAAAATGTATTCAACACGCTCTGTGCACATACCCTATGGGAAAATTTATATGCTTAATGTGCCAGAATATGAGTTCAATTTGCACAAAACAACTGGTGTATATGCCCTGTGCCAGATATATTATGTGTTGTAGACAATATTTGTATACAGCTTTGAATGTGTCTAGAAAAAAGTGTGAAAAGAAAAGCAAACCAAGGGCCAAATTTTTAGTGCAAAATTTTGTCTAAAGCAGATAGGCAAAACTTGGCACTATTTACAGAGATAAAAATTAAAACAACATAAATTCTTCAGACCACAGACAGGTCCAGCTGCAGAGAACCATATGTGAATTCTAGTCCATGTGAGTCCACTCAGTTGTGTTCAGAAATCCAATAAAAATGAATGGAGAGTGTGACGCATGTTCAACCACCTCTATTCACTGTGTTCACAAGCCATAGAAATCCTTTTTGAAGCTATAAACGGTCTGCAGGCTGTATGTTGAGCAGGCTTAGTCTAAAGATCTAACAGTGGAACACAAAGTAGGTCTAAAGTCTAAAGGTGGCATAGAAAGAAGAGAAGTGTCTAAAATGTCTAGTAAGGGTACACTAAGGGTGACATGTATGATTTTTTGTGCCCGGTGCCATATTTTTTTTTTGCGCACATTTTTAGCGTAGAATGTGACTGAATCTATGAACCTGTTCTACTGCGGGTCATAGATTTAGTGCTTTCTAGCTACAAAGCAACACTTCTGGCTCAGGCAAACCACTTTTAAAGTGGTCTTCTTGTTCCAGCAGTAATGCCGTACTAAAGCCATACATGATCAGCTTTGTATGGCTGTAATGCAACACACCTCCAGCCCACCCTCAGGTGCATTACAAAGTGCCGCGGGTGCTTTGAAATGCTCCTGGCATTGGAATGCTCCTGGTTAAAAATATAGCGAACAGGGCTGCCCCAGTTTTCGGGCTGAAAAGACGCCAGACTTCTGGCGCAGCCCCGTTCATACATGTCATACATCTTTCACCGCTTTAAAATATTTCGCACATCTTATCCCCTCTTGGTATAGTTTTATGCTACATTTAGGTCAGAAGTAATAATCTTTCCTACTGAGTTAATATAACTAATAATTTATTGTACTTGTAGGTATAAATCCATGGTAAAATTTTGCAAAATTGTAAAAAAGTTTTACCTTGTTTTCTATTTTAATTTATTTTTCAGTTTGCTTCTACCTAGAAACCATCAACAAACAAGCTACAGTAGCTTTTCTTGATGATTTTGTTGTTGTTATTAGATATCTATATTTAGCCCTGAAAGTAATGCTTGTCCGCCCAGCTTATTAGTCATTGAATACTATATGCTACTTGAACCATAGAAAACATTAACAACTAGAACAGCCAGTTAAAGACAAGCAAAATGTTCTTCATGTCAAAAATAGAAATGCCATTGAAAATACATTGACATTGTGACCCCGTTCATCAGCTATTGGTACTACTAGTTTTGCACTCATAACATATTGAGCTCAAATACTATCAAGTGGGCGGGAGATTGCCAGGTTTGCGTCTTTTCACAGCACAAAAGCTGATTGCTGACTGTGAAGAAGGCAGTCAATATTGCTTAGGGGACATGAACCTCATTGTTCTAACCATTCAGAAGTCAGCACTGGAGTTCTTCCATTTGAGAGTACAGAAGTTCATTAGTATATCAATGTTAAAACTAATAATATCAATAGCCAATGAATGAGAAGGAATATGAAGTGGAGCATCAGCTATCAGTACATACTGTTAGCTGCATGTGACACCAGCTACTCGCACGGTCAGCAGACGCTGACTTACTGTGTTTGCCATGCATTTTCCTGTCCGTCTGGCCATGCTGTTACACTACCCTGTGGCTGCTGTCCTAATTCCTCTTCCTGGCTATAGGGGAGGCATGGCCGCACTCCCTTTTCTTGAGTTTTGGTGTTTGCCTAGGCTCATGTCATGTCTAGTCCAGTCTTTCTTTTTGTCATTGTCTTGTCTGGTTCCTGTCTCCTTGCTTGTGTTCTTAGCTTGTGTCCTAATCTAAGTGCTTAGCCTGTGTTCCTAGCCTGTCATCCTTCTCTGCTTGTCTCTGTTCCTAGCTTATGTCCTAGACTATGTTATTGTCCTGAGTTCCTAGCCTGTGACGCTAGTTTGTGTTCCTGCCTTGTTCCTTTTCTGTTGCTTTGCCTCTGCCTTTTGCCGCTTCTGACCCGCCCAGGTCAGCTGCCACTGCTGGGAACTGTATTGAGGTTGCACCAGGTGGACATTGGGGTAAAGCCAACCTTACCATCAAAGGCTCTGTGAAGAACCCGATGGCCACTTAGACACGCCCTCTCAATGCAAGCACGGTAATGGCACAGTGGGTAAACAAAACTCCAGTTTTAAGAGGACCCCATAGGTCTTCTTTAACCAATAAATTTACTTTCACAAGGAAATCAAGTGACCAAGGATTTTCCAGGTTATAAACACAAAAAAAAGTTTCCTGGATCCACAGAACTTATTGAAGCGATAACTATTTCATAATTTTAAATCCAGGGAAATCCAAGTGCACCCTTGTGCTATCCAGGTATTAAATACTGGAGTCAAATACAGTGAAAATTGAAACTGAACCAAAAGAAGAGGATTTGGGGGATAAATAAGTGAATAAGGTGTATAATTGGCTAAACTATGAGCCAAGGCAGCCTTGTTATTTTGTAAAAGAGAAGTAGGAAATGTATTGTTTTATAGCTTGGCAACATTACAATTTAGCTCTCTAGGAAAGGTTAGCAGAAGGACTTTTATTTACCTAGCTTTTGATTTAGTTTTTGATTAACCTTTTTATCGGGAAAGGTATAAAGAAAAGACTTTGGGCGACATGTATGAACGGGGCTGCACCAGTTTTCTGGTGTACTTTGAGCCAAAAAGAATGTATGAACAGGTGCACTCCAAACTTTGGCACCAAAGACACTTTTTAGTGCGCCAAAGAGTCGGGGTGTTCTGGGGGCATCGCACCACATTCATAGAAGTAGACACATTTATGATTCTTTGACGCCAAACCTAGGTGCAGAACATTTAGAACAGCCAGACCAGGGTAAAGGTGGTGCTTGAGCCAGACTTGTCGTATTGGCTTTACACTGCGCCTGTATGTATGACCTGCAGAAGAACAGGTGCATGCATTCTGGTGCATTCTACACTGCCTTAAAGTGATTTAGAACTGGTCAGTGCCAACATTCATACATGGCGTCCTTTATTCTTCTATCCTGTATTTTAATGTAAAACTACATAAAAACTGCAAGTGTGAATCCATCCTGAGGCTAAGTTTACAAGTAAAAGATTTACAGTAGATTTTCCTTCTAGATTTGCAAGCTGATCCCCAGCAATACCAGAAAAGTGGATGAGAGTTAAAATATCTGTATATTCTGTGGAGATTTTTTAATTGTCATCATGTCAATTTATGCCCCCTGTTTGCTACAGAATTTTTTGAAAATTTCCCCTTTTGAATTTATCTGGGAAACCACAAACCTTAATAAATCTATAGTCCTATGTTTTGCTGCAGAATAATAATTTTAAATCCACAGCAAAATCTGTGATACCTAAACGTACTGATTTATTTTTCTGTGTAAATTCCAAAGTGGCAGAGCTACCATAAATTCATACCAAAATTCATAAATCTAGTTAAGAATTACCACTGCGAATTTCTTGCAACTTTCTGAGGATTTGCTGCAGAAAATATCTGTAGCAAATCCATATGTGGACAGTGGCTGAAAGATGTTTTCTTTAAGGGAAATATTGAAATAAAAAATGGCTGAATCAAATGTTTCATTAATTTGATATAAAGTCTGCCCTCACACATAGTTTTCTTAATGTGGTTACTAATATATTATTTTAAGGGGTCGCATGGTTGTGAAAAAATAAAAAATCTTAAAGGGTGAAATATAAAAAAAATTAAAAACTGAGCTTTCCAAGTGACTTTGTTGTGACTGAACTCCAATCCCCTCCAGCTAATCACAGGCCTCAGGACTCACATGCTGTTTGAACAGGAAGAAACCACTAAGACCAGTAGAAGCCTGGATGCAGGCTCAGACTGGCTCACACTGGAACAAGGGAAGCCCTTGATGGGCCCCTGAGCATGGCAGACCTGGAGTTCCTTTTAAACATATAAAACCCTGTTAGAGGCAGAAATGCAGAGAGAAAGAGGCAAAAAAGAAAGAGTATACAAGAAAGGTAAAGCAGCTATAGGATGTTCTCTCAGAATCAACTCCACAGGTGGTCCCCCAGAATTAAATTCCACTGGTGGACCCTTTGCACCTCAGTCCGTCACTGCTAGAGGGTCACGTGCTAGGTCATCAAAAATTACATGTCTAAAGTCAGACAACTCAAGGTGATTTAAGGTGGAAATACTGTAATTGTTAAAAGAACATACACTCACCGGCCACTTTATTAGGTACACCTGTCCAACTGCTCGTTAACACTTAATTTCTAATCAGCCAATCACATGGCGGCAACTCAGTGCATTTAGGCATGTAGACATGGTCAAGACAATCTCTTGCAGTTCAAACCGAGCATCAGTATGGGGAAGAAAGGTGATTTGAGTGGCTTTGAACGTGGCATGGTTGTTGGTGCCAGAAGGGCTGGTCTGAGTATTTCAGAAACTGCTGATCTCCTGGGATTTTCACGCACAACCATCTCTAGGGTTTACAGAGAATGGTCCGAAAAAGAAAAAAACATCCAGTGAGCGGCAGTCCTGTGGGCGGAAATGCCTTGTTGATGCCAGAAGACAAAGGAGAATGGGCAGACTGGTTCGAGCTGATAGAAAGGCAACAGTGACTCAAATAGCCACCCGTTACAACCAAGGTAGGCAGAAGAGCATCTCTGAACGCACAGTACGGCGAACTTTGAGGCAGATGGGCTACAGCAGCAGAAGACCACACCGGGTGCCACTCCTTTCAGCTAAGAACAGGAAACTGAGGCTCCAATTTGCCCAAGCTCATCGAAATTGGACAGTAGAAGATTGGAAAAACGTTGCCTGGTCTGATGAGTCTCGATTTCTGCTGCGACATTCGGATGGTAGGGTCAGAATTTGGCGTCAACAACATGAAAGCATGGATCCATCCTGCCTTGTATCAACGGTTCAGGCTGGTGGTGGTGTCATGGTGTGGGGAATATTTTCTTGGCACTCTTTGGGCCCCTTGGTACCAATTGAGCATCGTTGCAACACCTTGTGGAATCTATGCCACGAAGAATTGAGGCAGTTCTGAAGGCAAAAGGGGGTCCAACCCGTTACTAGCATGGTGTACCTAATAAAGTGGCCGGTGAGTGTATACAGTTTAGAGAGGCTATTACATCTTCTGCAACAGTATACTTTCTCTTAAAATGTAGATGCTATTGTCATATATAACAAGGTTTTTTATGGCTTCTGCCAAACACTTAAGTTCAGAATAACTTTTAATATATTTTGATTTTGCCAACAAAATATATCATTACACATAATGTTCCACTCACAATATCACAGCACGTAATCTGCAGTACACCTTATGTATTTAAACCAACCTACATAAACATAGGGTAGCATCAGGTACTTGATATACTTCAGAAAGTAAGTAGATGATTATATGTTTCTAGGACAACACAGTCACACTTGACCGCAATATATTTCAGAAATTGTAAATAATGCCACAATCAGGTGTATGGAAAGCTTAGAACATCTGCTTCTATATAATCACCAGAAGATGGACTTAAGGTTTTTTTTTTTTTTTTCAGCTGAGAACTGAATAAAAAGAAACATGTAAAAGGAACAGAATATATGGAGAAATATGATGCAATTTGATGAACATTCTTTTTAAATGGACAATTAATTAAAATTTTACATATAAGTTCCTGTGGCTACTCATCATCCACACAACACTACAAATTCTCTTTTAACACAGTTTCCTCTACATGGGTAATTTATCTCCACTACATATCATAAGGGGGATGAAGGTGTGTAATTTCCAAATCCCAAACTTTAAAATAGGAGTTTGTATGCATTGGATCAACAAAAATAATTTTCATTTAATGGCCAGACAATGCATTTCCTGTTAATAAAACACTTCTTCAGGTATTTTATTAAAATAAATGCGTTGTCAAACTGTACAATATTTAAATACACAATTTCTCTGAGATTCAGCACCTGCTGCTCCTATTTGGAAGTTTGGGCTTTGGAAAGTACACTCCTTCACCCACTGTGTGAGGTGATATAAAATTGTGGAGCAATAACTGTCAGGATCGGTTCAGCTGGGCAGCCTTCCTTTGGTATGGTGCAACGCCCATCAAGGGTTAAACCGTCTGGCCTGAGTCCACACCCTGGGAAAGGTGCTGCTCGGGAGCTCAGGAGTGACAGCTCTGCAGCCTCTCACAACAGAAGGTGTGTCACCCAGGCCAAACGGAGGGCTCGAACACTGACACCAATTAGCTGCTGGGGCGGTGTCTGGGCAGACCTTTTAAACCTGCTCAGTTCTAGCAGGCATTGCCTGTGAAAGGTTTCCCTTTGTGTTTTCCCTATGTTTCCTGATATTGCCTCCCCAGTATTTGACCTCTGCTTGCTTCTTGACCATGTTTTTTGTTCTCTGATTCTATACCGCGTTACCACCTGTGTTTGACCCTTGGTTTGTTTCTCGTTACTCTTCTGGTTTCCGATTTTGGCTTTGAGATTACCATTCGACTCTGCATTCCCCTGACAGCCCCGCACTGGTAGCATAGGGTTTGTCGTCCAGTTGGGGTCTTCTGTCTAGGGCAGCACGCCAAGTAGGCAGGGACAGTGGGCTGGGTGGCAGTCAGGGCCCACTGCACCTCCTCTGACGTGAAAATAGCAGAATTTAAGTCGTCTTTTAGTGCTGTGCCTATGTTTACAAAAAAACAGGAGGAGTTAATATGGGCGACTGTCAGTCCAAGAGCCGAAGGGTACACACAAAGGGTGACATGTATGAATCCAGGCACTGACAGGCCAGTTCTAAATAGCTTAAAGGCAGTGTAGAATGCTCCAGAATGTATGAACCTGTTCTTCTGCAGTTCATACATACAGGCACAGTGTAGTACCTATACCACAAGTCTGGCTCAGGCAGTCCCACCTTTTACCTGGTCTGGCTGTTTTAATTGTTTCTTTTCTGAAACTAAGGGCCTCATGTATTTTTACAAAGCACTATATGAAATGGAAGGTGAGCTCTGATTGGTTGCCATGGGCAAAAAATAAAGTCTTAGAACAAGAAAGTTTTCATACATGTCCCCTTTATTAGTTCACAGATAATCAGTGTGAAAGTTGTATTGCCACTTAAAGAGGTTTTGCCACAAAGTCATTTCATGCCTGTTTTGTTCAGCTTCAGCTTTCAGTACTTGCAAAAAGGGACATCTATATTTGTTTTTACTGCATACTATGTAACCCAGCAGACGTGACATCACCCTGCCTTTCTCCACATTGTGCTCACTTTAGTCAAACAAAGGTCTGTTTATATAAAGAGCTGTGAGTAGCTTATTATTTATTTGCACAATTTGACTAATTACTAAGGAGTACAAAGGGCAAGAGTAGAATGACAGCAGCTGGGGTTGAACACCCACTCAGCAATGAGTGAATATCTGTTATTACTAGGCAGGGAAGAGACTGACAGTAGCTGCCTGTGAGGAGAGGTGATGTCTGAGCATGTGCGGCAGAACTGATGACCTCTCATCACTGGTGACGAGTGGACACTATGGATCACTAAGGGAGCAGCTAAAAGAAAAATGGTACAACATTTTTAATAATGGTGATTGGAGAAAATGTTTATTATTAAATTTGAAAGCTTAACGCATCAATTTTACTTTGTGGAAAAACCCCTCTGGTTGATGTACAGGCTTGAGACATGATGCCCCCACTACTACATTGAAAGAACCCCAATCTTATCTCCCTTTCCTGCCTCTCCCCCTCTTTCTTTCCTTATTGGATCTGTGCAGGGTAAGTTTTCTTGCTACTTATTTCCAATAGATGTACTCTTTATCTTCCAAAAAGTCAAGTCACACTTATAATGATATACTTGGGATCCAAGAAAATTCACCAGTCATTGGAGAAATGACTTAAACACAATGATATTCCAACTTGATATGAAAAGTAAATTCAATGGTGTCTGCATTATGTATTCTGCTTTGATTTCAGCTACAGGAGGCCAATGAAGTGGATACAGAATTGAAATGTCACCGGACACCGGAATCGAATATAAATTTCATTGAATATTTTGTCTATTCAAGTGGATTGGATTCTGGATGAATTTTCTAGGATTCTTTACTATATCATTATCACTGTGACTGGACTTTGTAGACAATGTGACACAATTTTTAATTATTATTTTTTCCATGTATCTGGAAAGGGCTGCATAGAGAAGATTGTGTCAGTAAAAGAATTGGAGATTTTCCCTTGAATTTGAGCTTTAGAAGACAGTGTATTCCCAATAAATACATTATTTTATTTATTATTTCCTTATAATAAAATTATTGACATATAGTAGCCAGGAGCAATGGTTTTGAATATATTCACAGGTTCTAGCCTCCAATTAGAAGAGCCCAAATATGTCATCATGAAACTATGCTCTATGGCCAATTCTTCAAATAAAACAACACTCTAAAATGATTATTAAAGACACACCTATAAATTCATTTCTAGTCATAACCACAAGACACTACTGTAACTACATGACATCTCTGAAGTTTGGCAAATAGTAGTCTCTCTATCACACTCTCCAATATTAGGGTTACTACACGGACTACACGATGCTGCCATCTTGTACTTCCCTATTTCTCACTGTATTTCCAAATAACATTGAGTGCATAGTTGAAAGGTTAATTCTTAAATCAGGTCTGAAGGGATAGAAAAAGATAGTGTAGAATTCATCAAACTGCCAGTTCTGGGTTTGCATATAAATATTTGGCAAAATGTAGTGACCATTAACTGTAACTATTAAGATGTAAGATGTAAGATCCACCAAATGTTGTGAGCACTTCAATGCCTCCAATTTATGACCACCAAGAAGCAAAGATGAAGCAGCTCCTCAACAACATAAAGATACGTGGGAGTTGTATTCACTCATTTTTTCAAGAAGGCAATATTTGAACTCCTCTCCAGATCCATTTTCTTAAAAGTTAATGTTCCTTCTCATAGGTTCAAATTTAGTAACTTAATCATGAATACAAAGATTTTTCATGACCCTGCCTTACCTTCCTTTTGTATGCAGTTATGTGTTAGATCAGTGCGGCCCTCCAACTGTTGGAAACTACAACTCCCATCATGTATTTATATAATCTATAACAGTGGGCATGATGGGAGTTGTAGTTTCCCAACAGTTGAAGGGCCGCAGTTTGAAGACCACTGCATTAGATAAATTCACTTCTCAAACAGGAAGAGAGCCCTGTGTAACTCCAATTTTTTTTTCAGCTATGCTTCCCAGCATTCCTTATTTTGCACTTGTTTTGCAAAAACTTTGTAACCTCATCTATAAGTGAGGCTGAAGGCTCATGTGTATCTAACAGATCCATTGTGGACAAACAAATACCTCAATACATTAGAGATAGGGATGGCTGGGATTATCTGCGTGAACTAACAGGTAGGTTCTGTTAGAACTAAATATGACTGGTTAGGTTCGCTGACAGACAGCTACATCTTTCGTCAAATAGTAGAGGAAAATGCAAGGAGTGTATACCATCAAGCGAAAAATAGCAAAAATTTACAAATATACGCATATTGCTACAGGAGCTCTGTAGAAAGCTCTGTGGAAAGATCTAAAAGTAGACATAGAGTCATATAGTTTCAGTGACTGACAAAACAATTAGTAACTCTCCAACTTCATTAAATGGAATTAAACAGTTCTATAGTTTTTATAGAGAAGAAAATATTGCATCTTGTAAGTTGAAAAGCATAGGGGAGTTCTGGAGACACGAAGATTGTGCTGTTAAGGTCAATGTCAAATGATGTCGCCCTATGTCTAATTTTAAAGTGACATGAATTAGAAGTATAAGTGATAATTATCATTTTCAACTGCTTAAATCATTAGAGCTCCCATCTGTGATATTTCTGCTATTTCTTTAACTAGGGTGTTCTTGCTATGACGTTCAACATTTATATAGAACAATACACATTATATTGTAGACATTTGTTCATACCATATCTTTGAACAATAAATAATACATTTCTCATTCTCTTTGAAAAATACGCCCAGTATCAACCCTCACTTGGCTGATACAAAATGTTCCCACATGACACAGCTGTGGGCAGGATAGCAGACTCCCTAACTCTCATTTAAAGAAAAAACAAGAAATGTATCATAAAAAAGAAGACGAGAAGTATAAAATATCAAAACATGTTTATAAAAAGCACAATTTTCACAAAAAATAGAAATCTGGTGAGCTCTTATACAGATCATTTTTAATGTTACATTGTGCACATGATAACTCCAAAGTGTATGGACCAATACTGAACCCATACAAGTCTATGAGCATAACACCAAAAAGAAAAAATATATTTTCTAGACCTGATAAACATCCAAAAACATCTAAACAATGTTTAATGGTCTGCATTTGCTTAAGTGAATAAGTAGATCTATGTATCCTATCATGTAACTACATAAAATGTTATCCTAAATTACCAAAAAAATACCTATTTATATAACCTAGTTGTAAAAAAATATATATTTTTATGGAGATAATATGCCATTTTCATGGTCAAAACCATTTTTTTATTTTCCCAAGTCATGTTTGGAAGCTGAAAATCATTAGCCAGTGAGTTCATTTTGTTTTTTGAATAATAAAATGTACTATTGTATATTCTGCAAAAGAAAACAGTTGAGTGTATGAAAATCCTTAGAACCAATTAGTATGAAACGATTTATTATTTCGTCTAGCACTCATATCATAGAAAAAGAGAATTTATAACACCTTAATCATTTAATAGTTGCCTTTAAGATTTATTTCAGATGGACATAATTGTTGGTTTGTAGAAGCAAGCCAAGACTCTGTATTAATAGAGATCCTAAAGTAAGGTCATATTATTGAAATCTGAATTGAGTGTCAGCCCCATTGACCAATTAAAATCACATTCCAAAAAGGCAGGACTCTTACCGTAATTTTGGTGGCTCAGATCCTTCATCTTCCAAGTAATCATATTTTTCCTCCATCTGAAAATCTGTGAAAACAAGTGATATGGTGTCTCCAGGTTCAGTAACAATCGTCCACGTGCAGTCTGCATTATTGTGGTATTCATTGGGAAATCCGGGGCTTGAAATAATTCCATTTGTTCCTCGGACTGTTCCTCCACAAGCATCTTCAGCTGGAAAATGAACAGGTGTAAAATGTGTCAAAAGTATTTCAAACACATAATACATTTATGCATGCCTTGTACTTTTGAAGCAACTCCTGCCAGAATTGTATTCTTCATTTTACTTAGTTAAATAATTTTGTGCTTCAGATTTCAGTCACAGTCAGATCTGACCCAAATCCAAGTGCTTTTACCTGGGTCAGCACAATTCTTAGCAATATTTGTCTACAAAAAATGGACCATAACTTTAACACTAACCCAGTAACTCTAACCGTAGACTGAAATGTTTTTTTTCTTTTAAATTGGTTAAAGGGGTTTTGCCACGAGGTAAAATTGAAGTGGGACGCCTGTAAATGAAATAAACATTTTCACCATTCATCATTATTAAAAATTCTGCACCATTTTTGATTTAGCTGCTCCTTTAGTGATTCATTATTTACAGCTCATCTCCAGGGGATACGACCAGGGCTGAGAGCTCCTCAGTCCTGGTCACACGTGCTCAGACATCACTTCTCCTCTCAGACAGCTACTGAGTGTTCAAACCCCAGGTGCTGTATCTACTCCCATCCTCTGTACTCCTTATTAATTAGTCAAACAGTGCAAATAAATAAAAAAAGAAACCTCAATGAGGTCTGTGCATTGATAAAGAAAAAAAAAAACTCAGGTTTGGTTACGGCAGGGATTTGTACCTAGGACCCTTGTGCCTGGAGGCAAACGCTTTACCTCTCAGCTACTCAGAATACTTTACATAAACAGACCTTTCTTTCACTGGAGTGAGGAAAGGCCTGGTGATGTCATCCTGCTGGGTCACATGATATGCAATTCAAACAAATCACACATGCTCCCTTCTGAGCACACAGAGCTGAAGAGCTGGATGAAGGAGGTATGAAATGAGATTATGGCAAAAACCCTTTAACTTACACAATTACTGTTTGTTTTGATCCTGCCATGTAGACATTTCCATGGCACTTCCATCAGATTAGAGTTATCTATGACACTGGACATCAAGCGATGTCAGTCATATATTATGTTGGAGAAACAGCTCTGCGAGACCAGAAGTGCTGGGAAATGGATAAGCTAATTAATTTAAACCCATTTAAAAAAAATAAAAAATCCCAATTTTAGGTTAGGGTTACAGTTGAGATTAGGATAAGGATTATGTTTAGGGTTTGGTTGAACCAAAAAGGGACAGAATCGAGCAACATTGTTAGTAAATAGCCCCAAATGTAATTAGTAGTTGCAGCATGTCCTACAAATTCTATTTTTAGTAGTACTCTCCTGGCTTTTTCTTCCCATTGACTTTAATGGGAAACTCAATGGTTGATAAAATACTGAGTGTTATTACTAAGGCAAGAATTATGATTCTTTCCAGCTTTTAAAACATCTCCTACATCAGTAATATTAGTAAAGAAACTTTAGAAATGAACAGCAAATGGCAGGATGTTGCCCTAACTCTATGTAATGCATACTTGGCTTTTCAATAGACTTATTCTATGCCACTTATGCTGCTAATTATATACAGAAGTTTATAAAGAAGTGGCCTTGTTCTTACTATTGCCCAGTCAGCTTAAACAAGTGAATTGATTAGTACTGTAGATATAAAGGTAGAATAAACTGGAGCTGCAGGGGGAATTAGTAACCTGATTGATACGGTTCCTGTTATGTGTAAGTTATATAGTTGTTACTTTATATGTACAGGCATAAAACTTACCAAATCTAATAACAGCTCTCTAATGACAATTATACTTATAAGTAGTAATTACTTAGAATTCCCAATTAAAATAATTCACTAATTTGCACATTGTGATAGCTTCAAAGTGCAGTGAATTAAAGCTAATTTCCAGAAATGGCTTTAGATATATTGTGTTAAGTTAAATTACTACATGACACCACTGTACATAGTTATAAATCTAGAAAAGTCCTTTTATTCCTTTAGCTGCATGTGATAAACACATGACATTGCAAATTGGCAGGGGAATAAAGTAAAAGTCAAGTAGATTACTGTAGCTTTTTCCATACATTGTAAGCAATAAAGGCAAGTTAACATGTGGCATATTTGTTGCTGGCATTTCTACACCTAAAAAATGTGTTCCACATATCTGAACAGGGTTGTTTCTTCAGCATTGGTTTTGGAAAAACCCTATTCAGATTATTATTTACAGACTGGGCTTGAACTGTAATAACAGGTAAAGAAAGTAGAAAAGTCAATAGCACTTACTGCTTAAGGGGGTTTTCTCACTACAAAGATTAGCTTTCAACATGTAGGAAACTGTAAATGAAGACATTTTCTAAATACATTGGTCTTTTGATATTGCCCTGGTTAGGAGATGAGAAAAATGTTATCTTCTCCAAGTGCACATAAGTTTCTCTGGTTATTGTCTTGCTCTCCCTTACTTATAAGACAGAGCAGGGAGTGGCATCACTTTGGTCAGAGAGAGCAGAGACTTTATCTCTAACAAGATTAGTTTGCATACAGAAAAGCAATTGTTTTCACTCCTAGGAGGCATGTAGCTTTGTTTACTGAAGATTAAATCTCCTGCACTTATGTCTTTGTAATGTCTCAGCTAGTTATAGAGGAGCTAAATATGCAAATCAATGCAATAGATCCATTTACAGTCTGAAGAGGCAGTACGAGTTTGAAGCTGCCTGTGACATGGTGAGAAAACCCCTTCATATCTAATATATACTAATCAGTAGTTTGGAAAATAAAGTATTAAATAAAATAAATCGCTATTCACAGCACTCTGTAATACATACTTTTACTAATTCATACTCACAAATTAAAAATGTTAAATAAAAAGTCATATTGTGTGCCTTATTGCAGATAGAATTGTTCCAAATTGGCTGCCAAATCTTATACCATATTTCTTCCCAGAAAGAACAGATTCTAGGAAAAATATGATCTGAGATACATATTTTAATTATGCATATTTTTTTACAGTTTATCTTTTTTTTTTTCATTTTTATTTTGTTCCTAAGTTTAGCTGCCTTGACAGCAACAAAGTATGTTTTAGGCATTTAGAATGAAATAATTAGTACATAGGTTTTATGATTATCTCCTCTCTCTCTCTCTCTCTCTCTGTGTCCTATTCCACAGGTATAAATTATGAATCTGAGATTGGTTGCATTTATCAGCATTGCCCAGCTGGGAAATAAAATATTGTTTATCTTTATCAAGAACAACTATTCCAATTGAAATTAAAATTCAATTGGATTTTGTGTTTTGATATCTTTGGAACAAGCTTTAGCAGCAGATTACCAACCAGAAGACTTTGATAACCAGACACCTTGATGTCAACAAGAGAAATGTCTTCATTTTGATACAGTTTCTTTTCATTAAATTTATTCAGTCATGTCACTCAGTAAAGAACTAAGGCAACAAATTAGCACAAACATGGTTTTTATTTCGTGAAGAATCTTATGAGATTTTATATAATGGTTGTAAATCAATTTTAAGGTAAGTCTTTGGTTTGCTAGGAACATGTTTTGGAGATAAAAATATTTTAAAAAACCACATCATTAGGAGTGTGATTACTATTTATGCTCTTTCTTCTCATCCCACTTTCTAAAACTTAACATGGAGAAAACGGAGGTCATCATCTTTCTCCCACCCAGATCAATGACTTTAGCAGATGTAATTATTACAGTCATTGGCTCCACTGAGGTTGACCATTGACACTTCTCTGTTCTTCAAACTGTACATCCAAGCTATGGCCACCTCATGCTTACTTCATCTCCAAAACATTTCTTGAATTTGCTCTTTTCTAAACTTTTATTCATGCCCATGTCATCTCCCACCTACACTACTGCAACATTCTTCTTTGTGGCCTCCCATCTAACACTCCTGCTCACTTTCCAATCCATTTTCAACTCTACTGCTTGATTACTCCCCCTCTTTTCTTGTTACTCTCCTGCCTCTCCCCAGTGAATGAAGTTTAAATTACTAACCATGACATATAAAACTTTATAACCAGTCCCCCATAAATCTCTGCCTTAATTTCCAAAAAAAACCTCCCCCATGGGATCGATCCTGCTTTCTGCTTCTCCCACAACCACGTCTAAGATTTCCCATGTATCCTATTACGAGACATATTGTTGACAGGAACTCAGCTGTGGTGCACTGACTGTTACCATTTATTGGCGTTCTACCCAAATAGTTACCTAAACAGCAATTTTATATAGTGCAGCTACTATGAAAGAATGATTGTAACTAGAATTTTTAGGGCTATATTGCAAAATGAGATGGATATGCATCACCTTCTGACAAGAAACTGAAATATCTGCATAAGAAGCAGCATTTAAATATATAAATAATAGCACCAACTTAGTATCCCATACCAAAATAAGTTCACTGTTCTTGTGAACTGCATAACCTCTGGGCCTTATGGCAGCTGCTGTTGCTAGGATTGCTTTAATTGCTTCCATAAATGATGCATGTACAATATACTAATATACTTTACAATATACTAATATGCACACTATACAGAAAAGTACTCACACAGAGACCAAATGAAAGTTTTTTGCATTAATTAATATAATTTTAGTGCTTAACAATGTCTTAATACTATTGCTAAACAATCATTATCAATCGTTGCTGTGATCACACATCTCAAGTGCTATCCATGGTGCTCTGGTATCATATAAAACAAAACAAATGAAAAAAGGAAATATTGCATTATTTTTGAAACTACTAAAAAAACTAAAAAATAAGACCCAGCTCAATGCACTATAAACGACATGCATTGGAGAATTGTTGCTTGAATAGAAAAAAAAAGAATAAAATTCCAGCATCCTTTAAGAATGCAGAGATCTGGTGCGGTCCTGGTGAAGTGTCCTGTCTGACATCACGTCCAGTAACCACAACATAGGCTCTAGGTTACCCCAACATAGATGACAGAGGCCTAGATGACAGACATTGAACTGAAAGAGGAGCTTTACCCAATGTGGCACCATACCAGGAGTGAGAAATAACAATAAATTAGCTCATACAATCCAGAAAAAAATGCTGAACCTTACTTCTACTCAGGGTTGGGGTTACAATTAAGTTTAGATATAGGGTTGGATATAGGGTTAGAGAAACAACTTGGGTTTGGGTCTTCCCAAACCTGAACCTTTTCACAAAATTGATTGCACCAGTGTCAACCCAAACCAGGAACTATTTATTTAAGCAATATCATTCAATAGTCATCTTAAGATCAGGTCTTATTCCTATATTTATTTATATTGAGTACTACATTCAATCTACTTCCTCTTATAATAATGATCCGATGGTCTATAGTGTAAATAACTACAGTCATTGATCTGGAATAATACACCCAGCATACAATGAAGTGGAAAACCAAAGCAACGCTGCTCTAACCACATTTTTTATGGACTTCTTAGATCTCTGAGTTAGCCTAAGGATATTTGGTGCCAAGAGAAAAGACATCTGTATTGATTTTTCCATCAGATTCATTAAATCTCTTCTAGCTATAAGCTTTAGTATTGTATAAAAATACAATATAAAATACCTTATAATATTTTATTTAGTAAATGAACAAAAATGCGAGGCATGTGTTCGCCAAAAGCATAACAGACCAAGAGAAATTGATTCATCATACGGATTAAACAGGAATAAAAACTTCATTGAAACATCGTCCTCTCCAACTATGCACCCTACAGTAGCACTATCATTTCCCTGAATTATTAGCTTTTTTTTAGATAACCTAATCAAAAGACACATCCTTGGGCATAACGATACCCTTCTGTTCAATATTCGCTGTGTAATAGCCTGCAGATTCTATGCTCTCATGCCCTTTTGTATCAGCAGCTTCCCGACTGCAAGCAAAACAACTTATTTTTTTTATACTTAATACTTTTGGAAGCAGCACATTTGCAATAGTATAGCTGTATACAGCAAAGAAGCTGAAAATAGAAACAGACAGAGCTACCATGAGATGAAACAGTCCTTACAGGCTAACAACTAAAAATATTAAAAGCAAAAAAACAAAAAACTTTCCACAGTATAAAAAAAAAGAAACAAACTCCAGAAAATATAGCTTCTTGGGATATTCTCTAAAATCTAGTTGACATAGACTCTTAAGGCCACATGTGTGAAAACTGTCTAGGTCTAAAACTCACTTTGTTGTCCATAGCAACCAGTCAGAGCGCCGCTTTCATTTGATATAGTGCTCTGGAGAAATGAGAGGGGTGCTCTGATTGGTTGCTATGGGAAACAAAGTGAGTTTTAGACCTAGAGAGTTTTCATACATGTGGCCCTTAATTGGGTAACAACTAAGACTGTGACTACTATAACTCCCACAGAAATTGTTCATGACCTTCAGAAGACATGAAAATTGCAAGAATGTCATATATATATATATATATATATTATAATATATATATATATATAATATATATATATATATATATATATATATATATTAATATAATAAAAAAAGATATATTAATATATATAATATCTAATGTGTTCACATGGCTTAAAATTGGACGTATTTCAGTCCGTAATTACGCGCCGGAGTGCGCAAATTACAACTGGAATACGTCCAAGTCATTACGGTAATCCACAGTTCTCAAAGAGAACTATGGATTACGTCTCCTCTCCCTGCTCGGCGAATACGGCGAAGGGGTCGATAAGTGACATGTGAATTACCAGCGGTGTATACGCGCCGCTGGTAATGAATGCCTATGGGCCGGCGAGGTGCCGGCCCCCCGCTCCCGCCCCGCCCACGGCCACACGGCTTACGCCGTGTGAACCTAGCCTAAGAGTATGTATTGTATATAAAAGTATTTTCTTGTGCCACATTTACTGGAGTCAGAAAACTTGGTCTTTCCATACCAAAACATTCAAAAAGGCTAAACAGTTCTATGTGTGTTCCTCAGTATGTTCAGTAAGGCATGTGATCCCCAATACTGTAGAAATTAGGGGTATGTTCCCATGGTCAAATTGCAGCGCACATTTCACCACGTATTTGCGCTCTAATATGAGCGAGATGCGCAACGAAATTATGGTAATCCATAGTTCTCATAGAGAACTATGAGAGCATGTCAATGATCAGCTGATCAGCGTGACTCCCAAATCCCCGGCGTAACTGCGGCCATACTGTACGCGCCGCAATTACGCCGTGTGAACGTAGCCTAATACAGCAGCTTACTTTACTTTCACACCTTGCTGAAGTTTTTCTTGCTGTGAGCTGCAATTGCCTTTCCCAACCTATGGAAGGACCGTCTGGGGATAACCCTGCAAATGTTGTAATAGACATTTGAGACACATTAATATGACCACTTCCTACTTTGGATGTTGACAGCACCTAGCTCATGAAGGAAGTCACCTTTCATGAGCTGGCTTGGTAGGTATATAAGGTGTGATCATAATAATGTGACTTAACTGCGTGTAACAAAAAAGGATCTCTTTACTTATGGCTAGTTGCACAGTTTACTGAGTCTTTAATGGGTAGATAAAGCTCTTTCAGAAAAAGCAGAATAGAGAACCATGGGGCACGCTGCTCACTTAAAGGTTTATGAACATTTGCTGATTTATTGTTTGAATCAGTACTTGGGACTTAATTGGTTTCTTCTTTAAAAAAAAAAAAATTGTTTTTATAAAAAAAAAATAAAAAAAATTTAAAAAAAAATTTTTTTAATAAATTTTAAAAAATTTTTTTTTAAAAAAAAAAAAAAATTTTTTCCCCCCCCCCCGGGGGTTTAAAAAAAATTTTTTAAAATTTTTTTTAAAAAAGGGGTTTTTTTTTTTCCCCCCCCAAAAAAAAAGGGGGGAAAAAATTTTTTTTTGGGGGTAAACCGGGGAAAAAAAAAGGGGGTTTTGGGGGGGCCCCCCCCAAACCCCCCCTTTAAAAAAAAAAATTTTTTGGAAAAAAAATTTTTTTAAAAAAAAAGGGAAAAAAATTTTTAAACCCCCCAAAACCCCCTTTAAATTTTTTGGGGCCCCCAATTCCCCAAAAATTCCCCAAAAAAATTTTTAAAATTTTAAATTTTTTGGGGGGTTTCCCCCCCTTTAAAAGGGGGGGAAAAAAATTTTAAAAATTTTTTAAAAAAAAAAAATTTCCAAAAAAAGGTTTAAGCCCCTCCCAAAAAAGGGTTCCCCCCCGGGGGCGGGTTTTTTTTTAAAAAAAATTAAATTTTTTAAAAAAACCCCCCTTTTTTTTTTTTTCCTTTAATTTTTTTAAAAAGGCCTTTGGGAAAAAACCCAAAAGGAAAAAAGGGGCCCATTTAAAAACCCCCCTTTTTTTTTTCCCCCCTTTTTAAAAAAATTTTTTTTTTTTTTTAAAAAAGGGGGGAAAAAAAAAAAACCCCTTTTTAAAAAAATTTTTTTTTTTTAAAAAAATTTTTTTTTTAAAAATTTTTTCAGGGAAAAAAAAAAACCCCCCCAAAAAATTTAAAAAAATTTCAAAAAAAAAAAATTTTAAAAAATTTTTTTTTTTTTTTCCAAAAAAAATAAAAAAATTTTTTAAAAGAATAAAAAAAAAAAAATTTTTTTTTTTTAAAAAAAGGTTTGGGGGGCCCCAAAAAAAATTTTGCAAAAAAAAAAAACCCCCCCGTTTTTCCCCCCCCCGGGGGGTTTTTTTTTTTTAAAAAAATTTTTTTTTTTAAAAAAAAATTTTAAAAATTTTTAAAAATTTTAAATTGGACCCCAAAAAAAAAAAAAAAAAAAAAAAATTTAAAAAAAAAATTTTTAAAATTTTAAAAAAAAGGTTTTTTTTTTAAAAAAAAAAAAAATAAAAATTTTAAAAAAAAAAAAAATTTTTTTTTTTTCCCCCTTTTTAAAACCCCGGGGGGGAAAATTTTTTTAAAATTTTTTTTTTTTGGGGGGGGTTTTTTAAAAAAAAATTTTTAAACCCCCCAAAAAAATTTTTTTTTTGGGGGGGTTTTAAAAACCCCTTTTTTTTTAAAAAATTTTTTTCCCAAAAAAAACCCCCCCCAAAAAAAAAACCCCTTTTAAAAAAAAAATTTTTTTTTCCCCCAAAAAAAGGGGGGGGGAAATTTTTTTTTTTTTTTTTTTTTTAAAAAAAAAAAAAATTTTTTAAAAAAAAAAAATTAAAATTTTTTTTTTTTAAAAATTTTTTAAAAAAAAAAATTTTAACCCAAAAAAAAAAAAATTTTTACCTTTTTTTTTCAAAATTTTTTTAAAAAAAAACCCCTTTTTGAATTTGGTTTTAAAAAAAAAATTTTCCCCCCAAAAAAAAAAAATTTTCCCCCAAATTTTTTTTTTAAAAAAAAAAAAAAAGGGGCCCTTTTTTAAAAGGGCCAAAAAAAAAAATTTTTCCTTTTTTAAAATTTTCTTTAAAATTTTTTTTAAAAAATTTTAAAAAAGGGAAAAATTTTTCCCCCTTTTTCCAAAGGCCCAAAATTTTTGGGGGGGAAAAATTTTGGGGGGTTTTAAAAAAAAAATTTTTTAAAAAAAAATTTTTTTTTCCCCCCAAACCCCAAAAACCCCTTTAAATTTTTTTTTTTTAAAAAATTTTAAAAAAATCCCCGGTTTTTTTTCCCCCCCCGGGGTTTTTTAAAAACCCCCAAAAAAAAAATTTTTTTTTTTTTTTTAAGGGGGCCCCTTTTTTTTAAAAAAAAAAAACCGGAAAAAACCCCGGGGGTTTAAAATTTTTTTTTTTTTTTTTTTGGGAAAAAATTTAAAGGGGAAAAAAAAAAATTTTTTCCCAAAAACCTTTTTTTGGAAAATTTTTTTTTTTAAAAAAACCAAAATTTTTTTTTTGGGGGGTTTTTTTCAATTTTTAAAAAAAATTTTAAAAAAAAAAAAAAAAAAGGTTTTTTAAATTTTTTTTTTTAAAAAAAATTTAAAAAAATTTGTTTTTAAATTTTTTTTTTCCCCCTTTTTTTTTAATTTTAGGGAAAAAAAAAAAAATTTTTTTTTAAAAAAATTTTTTTTTTTTTTCCCTTAAAAACCAAAAAAATTTTCCCCCCCAAAAAAAAAAAAATTTTTTTTTTCTTTTAAAATTTTTTGGGGGGGAAAATTTTCCCCCCAAAAAAAAATTTTTTTTGGGGGGGGAAAAAAACCCCCCGCCAATTTTTTTTTTTTAAAAAAAAGGTTTGGATTTTTAAAAAGTTTAAAATTTTGGTTTTTTTTTTAAAAAAAAAGGGGTTTTTTTTTTAAAAAAATTTTTTTTTAAAAAAAAAAATTTTTTTTAAAAATTTTTTCCCTTTTTTAAAAAAAAATTTTTTTTTGGTTAAACCCCCCTTTTTTTCCCCCTTTTTAATTTTCCTTTTTTTTTTTGGCCCCCTTTTTTTGGGTTTTCAAAATTTTTTTGCCCTTTTTTTTTCTTTTTTGGGGGTTTTAAAAAAAAATTTTTAAAAAAACCCAAACCCCCCCAAACCCAAAAAAAAATTTTTTTAATTTTTAAAAAAATTTTTTTTTAAAAAAAAAACCCAAAAAATTTTTTTTTTTTTTTTCCTTTTTTTTTTTTTTTCCCTTTTTAAAAAAAACCCCCCCAAAAAAAAAAAAAAAAAAAAAAAAGGTTTTTAAAAAATTTTTTTCCCCCCCCCCCCCTTTTTTTTAAAAAAATTTTGGGGGGAAAATTTTAAAAACCCCCCAAAAAAAAATTTTGGGGCCCCCAAAACCCAAGGGGCCCCCCCCCCCCCCCCCCAATTCCCCCCCCCCCTTTTTTTAAAAAATTTCCCCTGGGGGGTTTAAACCCCCCGGGGCCCCCCCCCGGGGGGGGCCCAAAAAAAAAATTTTTTTACAAATTTTTCCCCCCCCCCCCTTTTTTTTTTTCCCCCAAAAAATTTAAAAAACCCCCCCCCCCCAAAAAAATTCCCTTTTGGGGGTTTTTTAAAATTTTTTTTCCCTTTTTAAAAACCCTTTTTTTTTTTTCCCCCAAAAAATTTAAAAATTTTTGTTGGGGTTTTTTTTTTCCCTTTAATTCGTTTTTTGGGGCCCCCCGGGGGGGGGAATTTGGGGTTTTAAAAAAAAATTAAAAAAAACCGGGAAAAAAGGGGGGGGCCCCCCCCCAAAAAAAAGGGGGGCCCAAAAAAAAAAAGGGGGGAAAAAAAAAAAAACCCCCCCAAAAAACCAAACCCCCCACAAAAAAAAAAAAAAAAAAAATGGGAAATTTTTTTTTTTTGGTTTTTTAAAAAAAAAAAAAAATTTTTCCCAAAATTTTAAAAAAAATTTTTAAAAAAATTTTTAATTTAATTTAAAAAAAATTTTTAAAAAAAACCCCCCAAAAATTTTTTTTTTTAGTTTTTAAAATTTTTTTTTTTTTTAAAAAACCCCCCCCTTTTTTAAAAAAAAAAAAAACCCCCCCCCAAAAATTTTTTGGTTTTTAAAAATTTTTCCTTTTTTTTTTTTTTAAAAAATTTTTTTTTTTTTTAAAAAATTTTTTTTTTTTGGAAATTTAAATTAAAAAAATTTTTTTTTTCCTTTTGTTGGGGGGGAAAAAAAATTTTTTTTAAAAAATTTTTTTCCCCCCCCTTTTTCCCCTTTCCCGGGTTTTTTTGTTTTCCCTTTTTAAAAAAAAATTTTTTTCCCCAAAATTTTTAAAAAAATTTTTTTTCCCTTTTTTAAAAAAAAAAAAATTTTTTTTGGGGAAAAAACCAAAAAAAAAACAATTTTTGGGTTTAAATTTTTTCCAATTTAAAAAGGTTTTTTTTTTTTTGGGGAAAAAAAAAAAAAAAAATTTAAAAAAAAATTTTTTTTTTCCCCCAAACCAAAAAAAAAAAACCTTTTTTTTCCTTAAAAAAAATTTTAATTTCTTTTTTTTTTTGGGGAATTAAAACCCCCTGTTTTTTGGGGTTTTTTTTTTAATTTAAAAAAAACCTTTTCCCCAAAAAAAATTTTTAATTTTTTTGGGAAAAAAAAAAAAGGCCCAAAATTTTTTTTCCAAAAAACCCCGGTTTTTTTTTTTTTTCCCCCTTTTTGGGCCAAAAAAAAGGGGGAAAAAAAAATTTTTTTTCAAAAAAACCCTTCCTTTTTTCCCCAAAAAAAAAATTTTTAAAACCCCCCCCGGGGAAAAAACTTTAAAAGGTTTTTTTTTTGGGGGGGGGAAAAAAAAAAAAAAAAATTTTGGGGGGACCCCCCCCCAGGGAATTTTTTTGAAAAAAAAAAACCCTTTTTTTTTTAAAAAAAAAAAAATTTTTGGGTTTGTTTAAAAAAGGGGGGGTTTTTTTTTTTTTAAAAAAAAATTTTTTTTTTCCCCCTTTTTTTTTTTTTCCAATTTGGGAAAAAAAAAAAACCCTTTTTTGGGGTTTTAAAAAAAAATTTTTTTTAAAACCCAAAAAAAAATTTTTTTTTTAAAAAAAAAAACCCCCTTTTTGGGGGGGAAAAAAAAAAAGCCCAAAAAAAGGGGCCTTTTTTTCCCCCCTTTTTCCCCAAAAAAAATTTTTTTGGGGGGGGGAAAAAAAAATTTTTTTTAAGGAAAAAAAATTTTTTTTTTTTTCCCCCAAAAAAAACCCCCCCCCCTGGGGTTTTTTTTAGTCAAAAAAAGGGTTTAAAAAAACCCCCCCCTTTTTTTTTTTTTTTTTCCAAAATTTAAAAAAAAATTTAAAATAAATTTTTTTTGGCTTTTAAAAATTTTAACCCCCAAAAATTTTTTTTTTCCCCCCCCTTTTAAAGGGGTTTTTTTTTTTTTAAAAAAAAACCCCAAAAAAAAAAACCCCCCCAAATTTTTTCCAAAAAATTTTTTAAAAAAGGGGGGGGTTTTTTTTTTAAAAAAAAAGGGGGGGGGAAAAAAAATTTTTTTTCCCCAACCCCCAAAAAAAAGGGCCCAAAAAAAAAACCCCCAAACCCCCCCAAAAAAAAACCCCCCCCCAAAAATTTCCCCCCCCTTTCCCCAATTTTTTTTTTCCCCCTTTTCCCCCTTTTTTTGGGGGGGGGGGTTACAAACAGGGGGGTTTTTTTTTAAAAAAATTTTCCCCCGGGGGAAAAAAAAACCCCAAAAGGGGAAAAAAAAACCCCAAAAATTTCCCCCCAAAAAAAAAAAATTTTCCCCCCCTTTTTTTTTAAATTTTTTTTTTAAAAAGGGAAAAAAAAAAAAAAAAAAAGTTTAAAAAAAATTTTTTCCCCCCCCCTTTTTACCTTTTTTTTATTTTGGGGGGGGGTTTTTTTTTAAAACCCCCTTTTTTGGGGAAAATTAAAATTTTAAAACCCCCCCCTTTGGGGCCCCCCGGGGGGAAAAAAACCCCCTTTTTTTAAAAAAAGGGGGGGGGCCCCCCAAAAAAACCAAACCCCCTTTTAAAAACCCGGGGGTTTTTAAAAACATTTTAAAAAACCCCCCCCCCCCCCCCCCGGGGGGGGAAAAAAAAAACCCCAAAAGGGGGGGGGAAACCCCCCCAACCCCCCAAATTTTTTTTAAAAAATTTTTTTGGGGTTTTTTCCTTTTCCCCCGGGGGGGGGAAAAAAAAAAAAAAAAAAATTTTTTAAAAGGGGGCCCCCCTTTTTTTTTTTAAAAAAAAAAGGGGTTTTTAAAAAATTTTTTAAATTTTCCAAAACCCCGGGAAAAAAAAAAACCCCCCCCCAAGGGAAAATTTTTTTAAAAAAAAAAAGAAAAAAAAATTAAATTTTAAAACCCCCCCCCCCCCCCCCGGGCCCCCAAAAAAAAAACCCCTTTTAAAAAATTTTGGGGGGTTTTTTGGGTTTTTTTAAAATTTTTTAAAATTTGGTTTCCCCCCCAAAGGGCCCCCTTCCACCTTTTGGTTTTTGGGGGGAAAAAAAAAATTGGGGCCCAAAAAATTTTTTTTTTGGGCCCCCTTTTTTAAAAAAAAAAAAAGGTTTTGGGGGGGGGGTTTTTTTAAGGTAACCCGGGGGGGTTTAGTTTAAAAAAAAATTTTTTAAAAATTTAAAAAAAAATTTTTTTTTTAAAAAAAATTTTTTTTAAATTTTTTTAAAAACCCAAAAAAATTTTTTTCCCAAAAACCCCCCTTTTCCCCCCCCCTTTTTTTTTTTTTAAAATTTTTTTTTTGGGAAAAAGGGAAAAATTTAAAATTTTTGGGGCCCCGGAAACCCGGGGGGGGCCCCCCCAACCCCAAAAAAGGTTTTTTTTAAAAAAAACCTTTAAAAGGGGAAAAATTGGGGAAAAAAGGGGCCCCCAAAAGGGAAAAAAAAAAATTTTTTTTTTTTTTTAAAAAAAATTTTGGCCCCCTTTTTTTTTTTTTAAAAAACCCCCGGAAATTTTAAAAATAAATTTCCCCTTTGGACTACATTCAACAATACCTGAAAAGAAAACACTAGACCCAACATGTTAAGCTCAGCAAAAATGTAGCAACAAGAAATGTAAAAAAAAAAAACTAAGTACAAATGAAGAGTACATGCAAGGCCATCTTTTCCATTGGTCACACTAGGCAGTTGCCCAGGGGCTCCACAAACATAGGGGCCCTTAGGTTGTGTATGGATTCTTGGGTCGGGGCTGCTTATTTATCTGTTTTTCTATTCTTAGGATGGACGAACAGTTAAGAACTATGGAAGTGCAGGAAGCCATCAGCTCCCTGCCCTACTAGTTAGTCTTTTAGGCTGAAGACTGCCTACAAGTCATCAGAATTGGGTCCCGAAATAGATGGTGTGATAATATGGGCATGCTTTGGGGCTGGAAAGAGGCATGACCTCAGGTGTGATCTCATGTTTTTGGCCAGAGCCCAGTGCAATGCTATGCCCAGGTGCCCAAAATGCTGTTAAGACAGCTCTAAGTACATAAGTATATCTCAGAATATTGAATATAGCAAATTGAATTATGGGTTAAACAGAAAATATCCCTCTTCTGAACCTTAATTTTAGATATGGTGAGAAGTGACCAAAAAATAAAAATTGTCCATATAAAATCACATTAAGACATCGTGACTGAGGACAAATTTTCTCTTTTTTTTCATTGGACTTTTTGTTTCAGGTTTTAGACTAATATAAAGAAACTTCTGAAATTTATTTACAGTGCATAGTTCAGTGTATTTCTTCAAGTATTTGAATGCTCCATTAGTCTTCATAAAAATCTCTGTGGGAAATATATATAAAAAAAAATCTGCTGTCATGGTAACTGTAAAGAAATTATGGCCAGCTATGGAAACCAAGCCATTTCTTTACATGAGGATTTTGAGTACAACAAAAAAAATTATATATAGGAAACAAAAGCTATTCATTGTAATATGGACATTTGTATTCAATATATTATTGTTGACTTTCACAGGATAAACATGTATCCTGGCCGCGTGATGGAGGCACACAGAACTGGAAACAAGACCCAGATCTAATCCCTAGAATGAAACTATGAGTCATTCAATTGTGCGTTTATTTCATGACGAAAATATATTTTTATCCTTTGGAGGAAAATCATAAAGATTCTAATTAAATGATTGCAAGTAAAAATCTTACAATGTAAGAGGTTTGAAGAAAGACCTACATTCACCAAATTCAGCCTATTACCCTACAGCGTCTTTTCTCCTGTAGTACAATAAATTTAAATAGGTTTTCTAACCATGCTGTTTCACTGAGTTTCAGCATGTTTGCACGTACTCTTTCTTCTCATGTTGTGGGTGGTTCTATAGCAGTGATTAGCATATTTAACTTCCAGTGAACCATTACTCTAATGGTGCAGGAAATTGTTATCTCAAGAAAACTGTGCTGAACTATACTAATGTATAGCAAGAAACTGATTTATTATATCAAGAAATAGGGGAATATGTGTTTTGCTTTTATAACATGACACTTCATCAGTTCTATTGGAAGTGAAGTCTCATGTTATAGGCAACACATCCAAATAAAAAAAAAAATAACACTCACCTCTCCATGTTCTCCTGCCAAATGCTTCTTCTATGCCCTAAGCCTAAGGACTGTTATCATAGGCTTAGGGCCTAGTGTAAGCAGTAGCACAGGTGGAGTGATGACATTATTAATCACAAACTCTGAACCCGGCTGCTTTGCTTGTGCCGCTGCCTGCACTGTGCAGGCAGTGGCTGCGGTCGCTACACTGCTGGGTCTATGTGACTCTGTGATGCAGTTATGTGGTGAGAGGGTTGGTTGGAATCCTTTTCCATGTTAGTTTTAAGTAAACTTGACATGAATTGTTAAACCTTAAAAATTGTAAGGAATTAATATAGAAAATAATTTTTAACATATAATTGTGCAAACTTCTAGAAGCAAGAAAATGGTTTCTGTAGTGCAACCAATAGGTAGCTACCCTATACAACAACTTCAAGCATATATGAGAGTCTTGAAGGACAAAAAAGACTAGGACAATTAAACAGTATTCGCCCGAAAAGGAAGATACATCCAATTTTAGAGTTACTTTTGGATTTGTGCCCCGGATCAGTATGAAACAGGGTACTGGTTGGCTCAGTAAAATGCCTTTCATGCAGCTCTGGCAGCACTAGTTTTGATGGGAAGTCTCTTCTTTTTGCAGGTGAGTCTGCTTTTGCTAGTATCCAGGGCAGCTAGTCACAGAGACAACTTTTTCCCTCTGGAGGAGAGTTAGTTTAAATCCTTTTATTCCCATGAAGCATCGCCTGTAAGGCACCTGGATCTCTTCTATCAGAACTGTTACCCCTCTCCAACCCTTCCCAAAAGAAAGGTACAATGAGCTCTGTTGTACAAAGCTACATTACATTTTTATGTCTCTATTGACTATTTGCTATAAATATAATTAAAGATGAAGTCTTTAGATAAATTAATGGCACATATGCAGGATATGTCATAAATGCTTGTTAGGTCCCATGACCCCTATACACTGACTAAGGCAGGCATGTTTAAATGAGAAGATGCTGATCAGTTCTTTCCAAAACTCCAATGCATTCAATGCACAAACACAGCCAGCTCTCTAATGACTCTTCCATTCATAGGACTTAAGGTGCTTTCACACAGAGCGTTTTTGGTGCGTTTTTAATGCGTTTTTTCAATGCGTTTTTTTTGTGCAGGAAGGTACAGCAGATAAGGCTGTACATTGCTTCACAAAAATCGCCACAAAATTCGTGGTGAAAATCGCAGTAAAATTGAAATTTTTATTGCGATTTCTGTGCAGCAATGTGCAGCCTTAATTGCTATGTCTTCCTGCACAAAAACGCATTGAAAAAACGCATAAAAAATGCATTGTGTGAAAGCACCCTTAAGCCATGTTCACACGGCTTAATTGCGGGACATATTTTGCCCCGAAATTACGCCGTGTGTACGGGAGCGGGACAGGGGCGAGGGGTCTGGCATCCTGCCAGCCCCATAGACATTCATTATTCTCTTGAATAATTGACATGTCACTTCTCTCCCCGCTCGCCGTATTGTGCAAGCGTGGAGAGGAGACGTAATCCATAGTTCTCTATGAGAACTGTGGATTACCGTAATGACTTGGACATATTTCACCCCGTAATTTGCGCCGTACTGCGCGAATTACGGGGTGAAATATGTCCCAAAATAAGCCGTGTGAGCATAGCCTTAAACTCACATTTTTATATCCTGTGTTAATAATGTAAATAGTTGAACTTTTTAACCAACGCCTGATTAAGCCATTTAGCTAATTTCCTGACCACATACATTTTCATTTTCTTTAGTACAGGCAGGTTTAAATGCTAGAACACTTTATGCAAGATACATTAGGCTTTATTTATATGCAATTTTTTCATTGATTTTTTTTAAATAATAGTATAAAAATGATTTACATTTTTTTTTTTATTGATTTTTAACAGCAAAATATGTTTTGTAATTGTGTCACTTTTTATCACAGTGTTTAAATTTAAGTGATAAAAAGTTTTAGGTTCATCAGAGATGGGGCACAGAGGTGTGGTTTGGGTTGTCAGTAGTTGTTTTTATTATATTTTTCATTTTTGTGTGTTTATTTAATTTTACATAATATGCCTCCCCAGTAAAAAGATCTCTAGATAACATTATTTTTTTCTTATGGCTGATTTTCCCTGTAACTAGGGCTGATACATTAGCCCTAGAGAGCTGATCTAGGTATGATAAGACCCAGCAGTTCTTGCAGTTGCTTACTAAGTCTTGAAAGCTTCTGCTAATCTATATCCACAGTGTTCATTGAGCAACAATCGGTAAGGCAGGGACAGTAAATAACTGTCCATGCCTTCTCCCTGGAGAGCCCGGCTGTCACTGATATTTGGCCTCCCACTACTGCGTGGCTGTTTTAAAATGTCTGTGCAGATTTAGATGACCGCCGCCTGGATGTTTATAGTCAATGGTTCATTGGCATCTATTTAATATAGTTAGTTCCACAAAGTTTCAATGCAGATATGTGTTTCCAAAGTCCTAGGATGACATATATAAAACATGCACATCAAGACCATTTTTTGCGCCTTTTTTCAGTGTATTATGCACCTGAATATATGAAAGAGGTGAATGTCGAATCATAAATAACGGCTAAAGTTCGAGGTCCCTAGCGTATATGTTTGGCATGCAACGGTACTTTGGCGTATTACTAATGTGCCAAATGTGTATAAATAACTGCTAGAATTCGACAATGGCTGCTAAAACAGTTCACTGAGTGGCTTTTCTAATTCAAAATGTATTATGTTAGTACTAAAATTTTGTGGAGACTTTTATATATTTTTTTTTATAATTAAAATCTTACAAAATACTTTTGTTTATATTTATATACAGTATGTTAATTTGTGTTCTGAAGACTATAGGTCAGTGGATCAGCTTTTATGTGACATACCTGGCAATAAATCAGTACACCATAGGTCTTGCTGAGACTTGTGGTGCAACATGCAAGATTACTACCATAGATTCTATTCACTGACATGCTATTCTAACACTTTTAATTTTATTTCCAGTCTGCAATGATGTGTTTGTAATCACTTATAATACTGCGCTAACTCCATAAATACACAATTGAGAACGGGATTTATGGCAGATGCTGTATTGGTTTAATTCATTTTTAGTTTAAAATTAATTTTAGATTATATTAATATTAAACACGTTAATAGGAGATAATTTTATATTTTTGGGATATTACAGAATTGTATACAACTTTTATATTATATAATTTATTATTGCATATATATAAAATTAAATTTTATATAGTTTGATAATTAACATAAATTACTTTTTATTATTTTACTGGTATAAGTTGAGAAATAAAGGACATTTGTTGCCCTAATGGCAAATCTAGTTCCAGTACAACTACTTAGGCCCAGACAGATGACAGTTAAATTGGTCTGGCTGTTTGAACACTTATGCGCCTCGTTTTGCTGTCCCACATTCAGAAATGTGTCTAGTTTTAAGAATGTGGTGTGACACTCCCCCAGAACCCCCCCAGAACGCCTCCACATGTCTGCCACATTACCAAGTGTCGGGTCTGGCACACAGTGAGCCAAACATGTTCGAATGGTCGAATGGTGCGCCGTATGTAGGGAAAAAAAGCAGAATGCTCACTTTTGGTGCACTGCTTACCAGAACAGCGAAAATGACCTGTCCATACATGTCGCCCCTCGTATTTGCATGTGTAAAATTTAATCTGTATGTTAAAGAGAACCTGTCACATAGATTATGCCCCCCTTGCTGAAGGCAGCACAAGCTAGTGTCAGACATGCTGTGTCCAGCGCTGTGTCCCTTATTCTGTTAGATGCTGCAGTTTTAGAGTATTTGGTGTTCAAATCTGCAGTTTTCAGTCAGAGAAGAGTAATGAAAAGAGTCAGTTTTTTCAAATCCCGCCCATCTGAGGCTAGCCCCCCTACCTCAACTGATAAACCTATTACTTGAAATAGGTAGAAACATGTGAATAACTTGCAGCTGGGTGGGGCTAGCCTTTGGTTGGCGGGATTAACACCTGCTCATGAATAAGATTTGAACATTAAATGTTCTAAAACTGCTGCATCTTACAGAATAAGGGACACAGCGCTGGGAACAGCTTGTCTGTCAATAGCTTGTGCTGTCCTCAGCAAGGAGGGCATAACCTTTAAATACAACATTCTGTAATATAAATTACAATGTGCCCATGCATCTCCTAGCTTAATTTGTACGTAATGTTTTTTATATACATTCATTTATTCTAATACCATCCCATTCAATGCTGATAATGAAAATATCCAAAAGTCCTGAATATCTTTATAGTATAGTATTATTACTGAAAAAAAAGTTTTTCTATTTGATTAAGGTATGAAGTTTGAAAGCTTTGGAATTACTGAATATAATTGTGAGCAACATAATTACAAATTGTACAATAATTAAAATTGGGAAGTTTTGTTATCTCGGGCTCATTGTTCTACAGTTTTATTGAAATCATAACAAGTGTCTGTTTTCGCAAGGGTAGTAATACTTACAATTTAACACTATTTTGCATGTTAGACAATGATTAACAAGTAACAAAACTGATAAACATAAGGTCATTGTGTAATACAGAAATAGAGAGAGCTATTGTATGTATAGTAAAAGGTAAAAATTGGGACTAGCCATGCTTGACAAATGAAAATATAAAAATCTTGCTACGGGCATAGCAAAGTTAAGATTTTGTGATAAATAATGGCTTTCTCAGATCACAAGCAATGCTATTAGAAAAGGTGAGACTTTTTGTGCCATGATATCATGGCACACTTTCAAGTTTAATTATGCAAAATCTGTAAAAAAAATATTTTTATAATATTCTTAGGTAATGTCAAGAAGAATGACCCACATCTCCTACTGGTAGAACCTGAGGAACCTGACATGCGTGTCCTGTGAAGCGCGTTGTTCTGCAGTTTTATATTTTAATACTAGTGCTAAATAAAACAGACACACACTATTTGGACAATGTCTTGTTTTATTTCTTATGCATTCATTTTTATTTTGAGCGCTTTTTTAACCTCTATTACAATTCTGCTTATTAGGATTTTAGTTTTAATCCTACTGCAATGTGTGAGAGATGGGGAACAATGCAAAGTCAGACTGAATTAGGTCCCATTGCCTGGACTACTGAAAGTAATTTTAACGCTCCGTACATTCAAAGCATTGCGCTCCTACCACCCATTACCAGTTTGTATCTTGAACCATGTCACCCTTCCTTGAAATTAATTTTGACGCCCCCCACTGTGTCTCCAAAAATTACTGATGACCCCCACTGAGTGGATGATGGCACCTATGGGAGGCTGATGGGAACAGCAATCGAACTCTTTTTATAAAATTGATCCTGGCCCCAGACAGAAGATTTTCCACTACAGCCCTAACCACTGAAACCAAACATAAGTAGCCTCTAAGGGCGGCATGTATGAAACTTGTGCCCGACACATCAGTTCTAAATCAGTATAGAGGAGTGTAGAATTCAACAGTATATATAAACCTGTCCTATGTAGGTTCATAAGTCTGGCATTTGGTATGCCTTGCATAGCATAGCATGTCTTTGGCACATATATTTGGCACATATCACAATCAAATATGTTTGGCACATAATGTGCTAAGTTTTGGTGTAGGTCTGTTCATATTTCTATAGAACAGGGCTAAGACAGGTCTATTGGCTTGAAGCATGCCAGAAAACTGGTATAGTACTGTTCATACATGTCACCCTAAATATCTCCATCGGCACTTATACCATGGTTTCAATCATTGCCATTGCTTGCAAAGTGCAGTGGTAGATGCTTCTCATTGCTCTTGAGAGTCTCTCTTTAAATTAATTTATTTATACCAGATCTGTAACATTTTTTTCCTCCATGAAATAAACATAAGATAAGGGACATGTGCTTTGTAAATGCTTGTGTTGACCTAAATTTTTGAAAACGTCATCAATGGAGCGGAAGAGCTTCTGTTGTGCATACAGCTATGGGAAGAAGAAGGCTTCAATACTGTAAATGTCACCTATGCTTGACATGCATTAGGTTTTATTTTAAAATTCTATTGTCATCACATTGTCGACTAACTTCAACTGCATACAGAGAGTGCTTTTTGGGATGCCCTGAGCTTTAAAAAAGTCACTGTGATCTCATAGGTTTTTTTGAGATTTCTGTGAAAATTCCTTCTGCCGGAGGCTATAATAAAATAAAAAAATTAACCTACCTACAGTAGATATTAACCTGTACTCACCTCTCTTGCTGCCACCATATTAGTGCTGCTGGAGCAAAAATGTCTCCTCCTTCATCCCACAACAGTGACATTATGTTAATTGCTCACATGACCATGAGCCAGTCACTCACCTTGGCAGTCATGAGCTGTACAGGCTAGTGACCACTGAGGATAGCCATTGGCTTATGGTCACAGGAGTGTTGAACGTTATGCCAATGCTGGTGGATCGGTGGGAGACACCAGAGCTCAATGAACTTTATGTCACTTTTGGGGGACCAGCTGGAGGACACCAGAGCTCTGACAGTACTGGAGTGGTGGTGTTGGGTCAGGTTACTACAGATTTATTTTTTTTCAATTTTTGAAGCAATCCCAAGGCAGTAGGGGGTTTTCTGAAAATCTCTGAAAATCCCTTCAGTATTGTAGCTGAAGGGCCAGCTTTTCATTGTTCTGTATTGATCCATGGTTGAATGATAGTCACCTACAGTTTTTACCTACTTGGCAACATGACCATGGAAAATGTATTTAAGGTAAGATTACTTGAGCTCTAAAGATGAATCTGTGGCAAATAGTGTATTGGGTACACAGCTAATATGGGAATCTTGGAGAATATGGGGAACAGACCCACTGTCATGAGCTGCACCGCAGCCCATATGAGAGAGTGCTCGTACTGCCAGCTGGGACTTACCTTGCCATGCTTCTGTTGCCCTGCTCTCCTGCTGGTGCATGTGTCCACATTCCCTAGGGCACACGTGTTCTGTCTCTGCAAAATTTAAAGGGCCAGCATACCAGTGATTAGCCAATCACTGGTTGCTGAACCTATTTCTTCTGGTCACCTCCCCTGCTTCCTTGCCAGATCTACAGCATCCTGAGCCTTAGATAAAGCATTAGTTTACTGTTCCTGTCTTACTATGTACCCAGACCTCTGTCCCCTGACCATTTTCTGCCTGCTGCCAGCCCCGACTTTCCAGTTTATCCTGGACCACGAGCCTTCTTTTCAATTTTGTACCACACTAAACCTTGGCTTCCACCGTAAGCAAGGAGTAGTGACCTGAGGGTCTCTTGCCACAGCAAGCCAAATCCACCTTGCGGCGGGCTTTGGTGAGAACCAGGGGCCCCTTAGAGTCCACTCCCTGAAGTGGCTTATACCACCACCTGCGGTGGGCCAGTGGATCCAAAAACGATATCGTCTACTACAGCGGCCGTTACACTAATTCACTTAATAGTGAAAATCTTTGAAAAACTTCCTACTATTTTGTATTAGGGTGATAAACAGATCATAAAAATGGTTGTGGAGAGGGAGACAATCACCAGGTCAATGTGTCCTCAATGGCAAAAACTGGCACCATATTGAGAGGCCAATTTTCATCTTTTCTATGGGCCCACGTGAACACTAATACCTCACTATTAAATTGCTGAAAAGCTAGCTAGCTCATTTAGTTGGAAGGGTGAAATTTGAGGGAGTTTTGTACACATGGATCGAGCGATGGGTTTTTGTTAAGGAAAGTTTTGATAGAAAAACTCTTTAACATTCCATTTAAAGACCAATACAAAAGTTGTCACATGCTGTACCTCGTATTCTTTATTGTACTAAGATATAAGAGCTTTTCATGTAAAGTTTTTTTTTTTTTTTAACTGAGATGTAGTTATTTTTGTAGCAGAAAAAAAGTATCCTAGCAAAATCAAGGCAGCAGTCATATCTAAATTGGCAGCTTTTGCCAGATCTACATTCAGTGATTTATTTGCTGTACAGTATATTTAGCGTTAATGGCCTTTAAATACTTAAGAATTATATTTCCCATGGAAATGGAAAAAAAAATCACAAAGGTGAACAATGTGCTCAAAAAAAACCATAAAGACGCTTTTGTCCAAAAGCACCTAGTAATTAATTTCAGTTTTAGAATGCTGCAAAGGTTAGCAAGGATCATTTTCTTTGTACAAATGTCCACATGTAATTCAGGTTCACAGTGTAGGTCTAAAGTGTAATTATATGCTACGTGCCCAGAATGATCAATTCTTAGGGTGCAAAGAAAAACTATCACCTGCATGATGGGACCTCTTTCTGCAAGTAAAATGTGTTCCTGAAGAGAACTATTAAAATACAAAATTGTACATTATTCCTTTGGAAAAAAGTTGCAGGGTTCTGATTCCACACAAACAATAAGGAATGGTGAAATACTGGAAAGTATTAATAGTTAACCAGGCAGTTTTTAAGAAATAAAAACAATAAAAAAGCATTTCCTCTTAAAAAATGAAATACAATAAAACGTAAAGAAGAAATTAGGCTATGCAACACTACAGATGTGTATTGTAGTTTTAAAGAATGGCTACATCTCTGTAGAAGCTTAGTAACATCGGTTGTCACTAGAGATGATCGAACCCTAAAAAGTTTGAGTTTGAGTCGAACCTCGAACTTTGAACTTTGAGAAGTTTGGTTCGAACTTCGAATCCCATTAAAGTCAATGGGAGAAGATATTCGGGTTAATTTTTATACTTATACAGCTGTAATTACCATCCATAACAGTACTCCAACACTATGTACATTATACGCCAGGCACGACACATTGAAATGCACCTAAAAATGATACGCTGTGCATCTCCATAACACACAGCATATCATTGGTAATGTATGTAATGCACCTATGGAGGAGCATTTCACACGGAGGCACAAAACATATCATTACTAGTTTATAGGAGACAGGTGCATTACTTAAACTAGTAATGATATGTTTATGCACCTCCGTGTGCAATGCAATGCAAGGCGCATTACATACAATACCATTGATATGCTATGTGCCACGATTTGTGCAAAGGTATACCTGACGCCAGATTTTTGAGAGGATCGTACTTTCAGGCGCTCTTTATACTGATTTATTGTGCCCACAAACTATTAAAATAGCGTGTCGAACGCGATGTAGAACGAACAGTAAAATGTTTGGTTCAGCTAGAGTTCTAAAAAGTCGTTCAAACTTAACTTTTCTCGAATGGTTCGATCAACACTAGTTGTCACCTACTTTTCTAGAAAAAAAGGTCAGACTAGTCAATCGGAAATCCAAAGACCCCCATGAGGGCAATAACGGCAGTAGAAGTACAGTAGAAGACAAAAATCTTACTCCAATTTCAGTGCCTGGCTTCCAGCTAAAGATGCCGCTGCTCAGTGTGGCAAGCTGCCCTTCATATCCACACATTCCGTTGAGCTACCCAAAACTGGCTCCTTCTTCTGCAATCACTTTAGAATATGCATGTTTTGGTTCTTGCACATTTAAAGGGACAGCGCATGCCATGGCCTATTTGTAACACAAACTTTTACTGAGCATAATCTATTTAAAGAGAAAATTCTGTATCCCTCACTACCTGAGCTACAGGTTCTTATAACTTCAAAAAAACTATATACAGTCTCCACGCCTAAGATAAAAGCAGCAGGGTATAGAGTGAAACTGCACACACACCCTTATTGTTTTGTAAAAAAAACAAGCATAAAAACATGTAATACATACACTCACCGGCCACTTTATTAGGTACACCCTTCCAACTGCTCGTTAACACTTAATTTCTAATCAGCCAAATCACATGGCGGCAACTCAGTGCATTTAGGCATGTAGACATGGTCAAGACAATCTCCTGCAGTTCAAACCGAGCATCAGTATGGGGAAGAAAGGTGATTTGAGTGCCTTTGAACGTGGCATGGTTGTTGGTGCCAGAAGGGCTGGTCTGAGTATTTCAGAAACTGCTGATCTCCTGGGATTTTCACGCACAACCATCTCTAGGGTTTACAGAGAATGGTCCGAAAAAGAAAAAACATCCAGTGAGCGGCAGTCCTGTGGGCGGAAATGCCTTGTTGATGCCAGAGGTCAAAGGAGAATGGCCAGACTGGTTTGAGCTGATAGAAGGCAACAGTGACTCAAATAGCCACCCGTTACAACCAAGGTAGGCAGAAGAGCATCTCTGAACGCACAGTACGGTGAACTTTGAGGCAGGATGGGCTACAGCAGCAGAATGACCACACGGGTGCCACTCCTTTCAGCTAAGAACAGGAAACTGAGGTTCCCAATTTGCCAAGCTCATCGAAATTGGACAGTAGAAGATTGGAAAAACGTTGCCTGGTCTGATGAGTCTCGATTTCTGCTGCGACATTCGGATGGTAGGGTCAGAATTTGGCGTCAACAACATGAAAGCATGGATCCATCCTGCCTTGTATCAACGGTTCAGGCTGGTGGTGGTGGTGTCATGGTGTGGGGAATATTTTCTTGGCACTCTTTGGGCCCCTTGGTACCAATTGAGCATCGTTGCAACACCTTGTTGAATCTATGCCACGAAGAATTGAGGCAGTTCTGAAGGAAAAAAGGGGGTCAAACCTTTACTAGTGGTTATAAATAAAGGGGCCCCGGGTTTTGAGTGTTATTTGTGAAAAAAGTGACAACAGGTATTTCCCCTGTCTTTGCCACTAAGTGGGCCGTCCTGGGGGACGTGCCCCCAAGAGCTGGGCTTGGTGGGGGAGCCAATTTTTATCTGTCGCAACATAGGTTGTGACAGCTGTATATAGCATGGTTATATCACGTTATGGGTTGGTTCCCCGAAACAGCTGCAGTGGGTGGGTGGCTGTTCCCCCCGGGCCCAGGTCTCCAGGTTCCCTGTGGATTTTGGGGCCCGACCGGGATGGCTATAAAAGGGCCTGTTTTCCGTGATCAGGGGTGTGGCCTGCTACCTGCAGTTGGCGGAAGGGAGCAAGGGGGAAGGTCTTCTTACCCCCAGGTGGAGGAAAGCCTGAACCAGGGTGACTGGTGGTACAGTGGTTGTTTGTGGGGGTGGAGTTTTGGGCCCGCCACTGATAGCTAGGGAGCTATTGGTTTTGGTAGTGGCCAGACGGCCTAGGGTTTTGTTTACGCTTTTTATGTTATGTTTGTGCTGTTATCAACCTTTTGCCAAAATAAAACAGGGGGGAGCTAAAGAAAAAGACGTTGTCAGTGCCATACCGTTTCTACGAAAGACGGCGGTTTCCCGCGAGTGAAATCCCCAGAGCCGGCCCAAAGGGATGGCGGCCGACGGCAGGTGAGCCGTTACATATGGTGGAGGATGCGGGCGGGAGGGGTCAAAATGTTTGGTTGATCTGGACGGGCAGCAAAGGGTCTCCAGAGTAATCCAGAAAAATTATACCCTTTGTGAAGACTAGTGTTGAGCGATTTTTATCGACAAAGTTGAAATCGGCAGGTTTTTATGGTGCTCGAAATTTCCAGATCATTCGATAATTAAGGTTAAAATCGGTGCATCATCTATTAAGATTGCGCCTTTTTCAGCGCTTCCTGTAATTTTGGCGGCCAGCAAATGAGATTACAGAATAGAGCAGGGTGAGATGTGTGTGCGACGTCATGACTGGGATGTGTATGTTGCGATTGGTGGAAAATTCACATGACCTCGTTTTACATAGAACAGCTTTTTCCTGTTTCAGCCTCAGTGCCCTCTCAGCGTCTCATAGGGATAGGACCTGCGTTTCTGCTGTGGCCAAAAAAGCTCAGCGAATTAGTCTATTTCTGCACAGAGAAACCTCTACTATTAGCTGTGATCCTTCCAATTTTTTTAGATTAGGGATTTGAACATTTTATGTAGTTAGCTAGAGAATTTTAAAGCAGAATCTACCACTGTAAATTCACGGCGGTGGGAGCGGGGGGGGGGGGGCCCGGGCGGGGCGAACAAAGACAAGCTCTATCTATAAAGAAACTGGATAAAGTTCACAAGATTAGTGTAGACGTTGTAGTGGAATATCTTTATTATTAACAGTTTGCTATTGAATATTTCCTGGATATTGGGCAGCTGAACTTATATTGGATAAAAATAATTTCTAGTAAGTGCAGGTCTCTTTGTTAGCTGCAAAACTCCACTTTTATTATCAGTATACATTTCGGGATAGGTGTTCAATTTTACCCATTACACCTGTGACTGTTGATATATCCACCTTGCACTTAAATTAAAAACCAGCAATCTTGTAGTCAGCACAGGTTGTTTGTTGCCAAAAATACCGTGTATCGTACGAAAACATCACAGTTACGTGTTTTTTTAACTTTTGCGCACCCAGCACTGTTCATTGATGCAGCATCTACGAAAATATATAAACAGCAATTCTATATTCACCACAGGTGAATTGAAAGGTGCAAAAAATACCGTTTATTTATCAAAACATAACGTTACGTTTTTTTTTGACTTTGCGCACCCAGCACTTTTCATTGACGCAGCATCTAGGGTAAATCTTAAAAAACAGCAATTCTATATTCCCCACAGGTGAATTGAAAGGTGCAATAAATTACGTTTTTTATATCAATCTTTACAGTTACGTTTTTTTTGACTTTTGCGCACCCAGCACTGTTCATTGACGCAGGCATCGAGTAAATCTTAAAACAGCAATTCTATATTCACCACAGGTGAATTGAAAGGTGCAAAAAATACCGTTTATTATACCAAAACATAACAGATATGTTTTTTTTTAGGACTTTTGCCCAGTCCAGAGTGGTTGATAGACACCTTGCAGTTAAATTTGAATCCAGCAATGTTGTTTTGATTAGAGGGAATTGAGAATAGCTGTGATTTGCCGTCTTGTAAGAGACTTTCCGAAACTTTTTCCATCCCTTCTCAATTTTTTATATTTCTTAACCGGGAGCGAATTGCTGGGGTTACGCGCGCAAAGAGGGGGGGTAGCACATGGAGGTAGAGGTACGAGAGAAGGTGCTCCTTCCAGTGCTGGCGCCCAACACGATCCCAGCGGATCGTCAGTTGAGGACCGTCAGGCCCTGTCATCGCTGGGCGGGGCCCCTGTGAATCTAGTAACGAACATCGTCGCCAATCTGTCCTTCAGGGGTTTAATGCAACCTGCATCTAGCAGTCTTACCTCCTCGTTCTCGCAGTCACGGCCACAAATGTCGTCATCCGCATCATCAGCAACTGTTCAACACGCACCTGCCCAACTGTCCACTCGTGTACCCACCACTCTGGATAATCCCTTGTCTGAAGACCTCATTGATGACTAAATGCGGTTGGGGTCAGTAGGCATGTTTAAAGATCAAGAGGCCAAAAAGGATGATTTTCTCTGCTCTGACGCCCAGTTACTGATGCCATCAGAGGAGGTGAAGGAAGCCGGTCAATCGGCAAAAATCTCGGGCGGTCGGCAACGCCTTGCAGTGCCCCGTGCTTGTAGCCCGCAGCTTCAGAAGCTGATTTCTACATGGTTCAGGTGGTGAGTACAGTGTGAAAAATATATCTTTTTAAACTCCATTAATCATAAAAGTCCAACAGTAGGAAGACACCATGTTCTTTTCAGATGGGGAAAAATATTCTAACATGGGTAATTTATCTACAGAACAGAGAATTCATGATATTCACCCACCAGTGTAATGCAAATTCAGCCCACTTAGTGAGTCAGGGACAGCAGGCAGCACGCTTCCCGATAACAAAACAGCAATTATCGGAGGTCTACAACTGACTGCTGCTTCATGTCATCACATCCACACATCTATGACAATACATCTAAGTAGTAGAATGAGCAGCTGTCAGTAGGAGACCCTTACTAATTGTGATCTCCGTGTGCTGCTGGATACTACTTGCTGTCTCTTAGCAGAGACTAAATGGATAATATCGTACTATTAAAAGAGGATCGATCATCCAAGTGGAGGTATGGGTTTAATGTGGAAACTGCTACCCAGCATAGAAATAAATAATTATGTAAAAAAAAGGCATGCAAAAAAAAGTTAAGTTGACAGATGAAATGGTAACTCCAATGCAGCAAGTGCATTTCTCATAATGCATCTGACATTTATTTTATCCATTTACACAGCAACATTACATTCCACAGCACAGTACAGGGGTTGTCATTATTCACATTAGCCTGTGTTCCCATTGGTGCTCACAACCTAAATTGAAGATTAATCTGTATGTTTTTGGAGTGTGAAAGGAGACCGGAAAAAACTCCACACAAACACAGGGAGAACATGTAGCTGTATTCAAGATACAGTTGAAGCCAGAAGTTTAAATGCAATATATGAAAAGACATATTTAATAATAATAATAATAATAATCTTTATTTATATAGCGCCAACATATTCCGCAGCACTTCACAGCACATATATGCATGTTTTTCTCACTATTTGGCATGAAACCAGAATAAACCTTACCCGTTTTAGGTCCATTAAGATTACCAATATTATTTATATTTGCCAAATGCCAGAATAATGAGAGAGAGAGAATTTTTAAGGCATTTTTATTACTTTCTGCTAAGTCAAAAGTTTACATACACTGAGATTACCATGACTTTAAGCAATTTGAGACAGCCCATATGATGAAGCTTCTGATTCTGGTTTATTGGCAACATCTGAGTTAATTAGAGACACAACTATAGATGTATTTTAATGCTAACCACAAGCACACTGCTTCTGTGTGTAATGTCATGGGAAAGTCTAAGGAAATCAGCCAAAATATCAGGAAGAGAATTGTGGACTTGCACAAGTCTGAATCATCCTTGGGTCGGATTTCCAGATACCTGAAGGTGCCTCGTTCATCTGTATAAACAATTATATGTAAGTACAAACAAGATGGGAATGTCCAGCCATGATACCGCTCAGGGAAGAGACGGGTTCTGTGTCTCAGAGATGAACATGCTTTGGTCCGACAAGTGCATATCAACCCGAGAACAAAGCAAAAGACCTTGTGAAGATGCTGGCGGAAGCTGGTGAGAGTGTGTCATTATCCACAGTGAAACAAGTACTGTATGAACATGGACTGAAAGGCCACTCTGGCAGGAAGAAGCCATTACTCCAAAAGAAACATATAAAAGCCAGATTAATGTTTGCAAATGCACACAGGAACAACGACCTAGAATTTGGAGACATGCGCTGTGGTCTAACAAAACTGTTTGGCCATAATGACCATTGTTACAGTTGGAGGAAATAGGGAGAGCTTGGGAGTCTAAGAAAACCATCCCAACTGGGAAAATGGAGCTGGCAGCATCATGTTGTGGGATAGATTTGCTGCAAGAGGGACTGGTGCACTTAACAAAAGAGATGGCATCATGAGGAAAGAAGAATATATTCTAATACTGCCAAAATTCCTGTCAACTATTGTGAGAAGCTTATGGAAGGATATCCAAAATGTTTGACTCAAGTCATAAAGTTTAAGGGCAATGCTACCAAATAATAATGAAATGTGTGTAAACTTTTAAAAATACCCTAAAATGTCCTCACACTCTGATTATTCTTGCATTTTGGCAAATATAAATAATGTTGGTAATCCTAAATGACCTCAAACAGGTGAGGTTTATTCTGATTTCATGTCAGATAGTGAAAAACAGCATATGGGTCTTTTTATATAGTGCATGTAAACGTCTGGCTTCAACTGGATAGATAGATAGATAGATAGATAGATAGATAGATAGATAGATAGATAGACAGACAGACAGACAGATAGATAGATTATAGATAGATAGATAGATACATACAGTAGATAATAACCAGTGTATGTCTATACTGTGTGTATAGATGTATAGATATAGATGTACCGTGTATATATATATATATATATATTATAAATATATATATATATATATATATTATATTATATATATATACACACACATTATAAGCATACAACATATCACTAATCACTAGTTATTACAAGTCATTGCAGCTCTGGCTATATATTTTTTAGTCAGAACTGCAAAAACTTGTAATATGGAAAGATGCTGGCGATATGATAGGAGTTGACTCCTGCGATGAGTTATACCATTTACATACAAGGCATGCACCATATAGAACATGTTTTACAATTATTATAGATTTACATCATTACTTTTACACTGACTGAATATTTTTTTAGCTAAACCCATCCTCTTATCTAGGTAACAGGTCCTCTTTAAACATTCTCTTTATAAACTGATCACTGTGATGACCTCATGAACATAACCATTGATATATACAGTGTGTATGTTATGTTTTATGTCTTTATTCTTTATATCCCATCATTCTATTCAATGAACTTTGTATTACAATCAGACTGTTTCTACTGTTGTATTATATGGTTTGCATTCACTACATAATCAATTTAATTGAATAACTTAATAAGAGCTGTCCATGCACAGTAAATCAATGTCAGGAAATTCTGATAAAACAGATTTGATCTATTGCTCATTGAATTCTGTCCTCCCCTATTAGACAAACAGGCATTCTCAGCTGAGCTAAATATTACATTTATCCCACCAGAGTCAGTAAGGCTAATTTCTGTATATAGCTAGGCTGAGACCTCCACAATAACTAAAGTGGGGCATCCAAGGCACCATTCTTCTTCACTGTGCATTCAAAGTGTACAGGACTGACAAAGACAGCCAAGCATTGTACTTAGCTATCTACATTAGTCCCATAGTCTTTGTATGACTGCCGCTCAATTCAAACACTTTCAAAGAATAGGGACAGAGCCCACATTGGAGTGATTGGTGTAGGTAAGCGATAAATATCTATTATAGGAAAACCCCTTTAAGGACTACAATTTATCACAAGCCAAATTCAGTTTTTTGTAGTGAATTGCCTGTAAAACCTTCAACAGGCTGCAGTTAACATACCAATCACTGACCTCTGTTATTTCGCTGATACTATAAATGTCAAATATTGGTTGGAGCAAGGCTATACCTGTACCACCCTAACCACTGGCCTGGCCTCTGACCAAGGACAATTACTGCAGAGGGCAGCAATGTCGTACTTATACTCGCCATAACCTCTGCAGCCAATCACTGGCTTCTGGTGTTCTACAGAGAGTACAGCAATGACATGCCTGTAAACCCACCTCACCACTGCAGCCAACCACTAGCCTCTGGTCTAGTGCCAATTCTGCAAAAACCCTTTTAAATAATAATTTACTAACAGTATCATGTAATTACTGAATTTGCTACCTTGAGTCATTGGAATAACCAGAATAATGATCTTTACCAAGGGAAATTCCATCTCCCTGCTGTTTTCATCATCCTCTCATTACAGATTAGCCTTATTTATGTGTAATCCTATATATAGGCTTCAAACTGCATAGTTATCGAGCTTTCCTGCAGCTAAAGGAATACTTTACAGTAATGACATTATGTTAGCAATTTGCAGTTAAAATGGAACTACTCCGTAACAGTTCGAAACATACAGCTTCCAGCCCCTGTTTATCTACAATTTGCATAAAACCCTAAGAGAAAATGGCAGCTCTGTGCTAGAATGGTCAGCTCTTTCTCTGTCTTACTAAAAAGCAAATAACTCCATGTCAGGTAAGAATTTAATGAATTGGCCGAGACATAAAAACATTACTACGTTCACAGCAAAATTCCTGTGCAAGGCCCTGTTCAAACAATGGAAATTCATATTGATTTCTGTGCAGAATCCATGTGTATTCCATAGCAAAATCCATGTGAATTTCATGTGGAATCCACATCCACACAAATTATGTCAACTAATGTCCCAGTGTGTAAACAATGTTACTAAAAGATGTGGATTCCATATTGATTCCGTAAAAAAAAAAAAATAGCATCACAGAGGGAGGAAGTGGATGAGCCATATTAAATATACAAATCCATGGCAAAATTAAATTAAAAATCTGCAACAGAAATTTTCTCAAATTTCTGCCACCTAGATTTAAGCCATTGGTTGCACGGGCCTAAGACCAAGGAAGTCTATATTAGGCATAATGAGCGACATGTATGAAACCAGTTATAGTTAGAGATGAGCGAGCAGTAAAAAGTTCTAGTTCGATTAGAACCCCGAAATTTAGTGTGTTCGGTTCGAGGTTCTATGCTAACTTAAACTCAAACCCCATTAAAGTTAATGGGAGATGTTCTAGTTAATTTTTATACCTATACAGGTGAGGAGAAGCTGGAATTACCACGCATAACAGTAAACTAGATACGTGGAGCAACTTAGTGAAGAAAATTTGGCTCTAAGTGAAGAAAATTAAGGCTAAAATACTTCATTCCTTTCAATGGCTAACTGAGAAGATGAGGATAGCTTTCAAGCAGGGGCATAGCTATAGGAGGTATTGCGGTAACAGCTGCTATGGGTCCCTGCATCCTGAGGGGGCGCAAAAGCCCCTTTGATACATAGGATATTTGGAGACGGTGTGTTATACAATTACTGAAACCCCAAAACTGTAAAAACTGAACTTTTGAGCACTGAGTATGATTTTGCAAATCCAAGCACTCTGTGTAATATATATCCATGTATATGAGAGTTGGGTGTTATCTGAGCCTGCAAATGTCACCAAATAACAGCTTCTGGGTGTGGGAAAGATGCAGACAGCAATACAAAACTCCCTAACTATTGATGTCTATGGAGAGGAAAATGCTATCTAAGAGCAGTCTCTCCAGTTCAGAGAGTGAGCTGAAAATGGCGTTCACAAGGTAATACATTGAAATATATACAACATGGTCATGTGATTTTAGCAGCTTCTCTGTGGTCTGCACTGATTTGATCGCCACCAAAAGTGCAGAAAGGTGATTGGATAGCCGCCAAAAGTGCAGAAAGCAGCTGAAAACAAAACTGAAAATGGCGAGTCAAACTAGAACTAGAACTTTACTCGAACGAACAGTAAATTGTTCCGTTCGAGTTCTAAAAATTCAAAAAATTCTACTAAAACTTAACTTTTCTAGAACAGTTCAATTAACACTAGTTATAGTAAGTCACTTTAGAGGAGTGTAGAAGGTACCAGTAGGTATGAAAGTGTCTCACAGAATTTATACATGTCCCTTTCTACAGCAAAATATACCTCAGCAATGCCACTTTGAAACTGGTATGGATCTTTACGAGAGTTATAAACCAAACTTTGACAAAATTATACTTTTTGTGCAGAAGTTTGGCACAATCATACGATTCTGGTGCCACACGCCCCCACAAACTTGGTGCATTGAAAAGTGTTGTGTCTGGTGCAGAATACACCAAGCTTGGGCGTAAGACTGTTCATACATCTAAAGAACAGGGTTATGACAGGTTTTTGTCCTTAAGCCATTAAAGTTCGGAACTTAAGAACAGATTGAAGATGTGAGAACACTACTTAAGTAAATAACTCACACTCCTGTTGAATGGCATTTCCCCCCTGTTAGATGCATGAGCAGGATTTGACACCTCAGGAATCCATCATTGAAAGAATATTCTATTAAATTTGACCAGCACCTATTTATATGTCAATCATGAAAGAACATGAAAAATACTAGCCCTTCAGTACATTTTGATTAAGAAATACGATAACACACGTAATGTCAAGATGTTCTAGTATCAATGTTTTTACAGCTAATATTACAGCATTTGTATGCTGCAGTGATACCTTCCACAAGACAACTGAGCTAGTTTTGCATAATGTACCTGACTGAATTATATTCCTCTGAATTATATTAGAGTAACATGGTCATGAAAGCATGCAACCCTTCTAGAGCTGGCCATACAATTTAGATACATAGATATCTGTCCAAATCATATTCAGCCTCTATATTTTAGTATCCCCCATACAATTGTGCACTCAACTCTTCTGAGGGTGCATGTGTTCTGAATAAGAAAAAACGGCTGATCTCCAATGTGAGCATCAGGTGTGCTGAAATCCACCAGCTTCATTCTTTTTTTCCCCTCGGAGGAAGTCAGGACACTCGATTTTAGGCCAGTTTCTCTGAATGTGAATATGTATAGACATCTTAATGGAGTCACTGTCTCAACTGTCTCTGTAACATCAGTGGACTTTAATGGAGAGGCATCTGTGTGTCTATCTATCTATCTATCTATCTATCTATCTATCTATCTATCTATCTATCTATCTATCTATCTACCTATCTCATAATGCATTCATCCGAAACATACGGGGGCATTATTAAAAAAACAAAACAAAAACATAACATTAAACTTTATTATCTACAAAAAGTGAATAATCTAACACATTAAAATGTAAGAAAATAAAACAAGATTTATTCTGATGCTTTGGGATGTTTACTTATTTCCAGAACTGGGTTTGCACAACCATTATTCCCCTATCTTTTGAATGATTTTGCTGTATTAGATTGTTTCCATAACTCCCATTCACTTCTGTGGGAGACATAAAAACAGTAGAACACAAGTCATTCAAAAATAACTTAGGGCAACATACGGCAGCAAAATGTTGCAGCCCTGTTTTGTAAATGTATGAACAGTCATACGCTCAAATTTGGCACAGTCTGCACCAGCTCATTTCTGCTCCAGGTCGTTGCAAAGCATGTGGAAAAAAACGAAAAAAAAACCACAGAAATGGCAGAAAATTCACTATTGAAGTTATGTAAACTGTCGGAGGTTTTTTGCTGTGTTTTTTGGTGCATGTTTTGCAGAAATCCACAGCAATTTAATGCTGTGCATTTCTGCAAGAAAAAGCGCTAAATGTGCAAAACATGCCAAAAAACGGTCTGCACCAGACAATACACTTTTAAATGCGCCAAATGCATACAAAGTTTGGCACATAACACTCTATGGCCCAAAATGGCTGGTGCATAACACTTTCATGCATACTTTGGCAATCTACAATCCTCTACATCTGTGTTGAACTAGCGTGTTGGCACCAAGTGAGACATGTATGAAGGAAGGCGCTTCAAAGTGAATTGTTGAGTCTCATTTTCAGTATATAATGCGCCTGAATGTATGAAAGTGGTTTTTGTGTGATCATAAATGAGGTCTAAAGTTAGATGCATCTTGTCTGTGTTTTAGGCGCATTACGAAACTTAGGTGCAATAGTAATGCACCAAACATTTATAAAGGCTATAGACAGGCTGGAAATAAAATAAGTCATTAGAATAGTATGTCAGTGAATAGAAACTATGGTACTGATCCTGCTTGGTGGACCACAGATCCCAGCAAGACCTGTGCTGTGCTGGTTCTTGCTGCATGTAGAATAAAGGATGAGAGCAGCAAAAATAAATTCCCAATTTAATGCAGTACAAATAAAAAAATCTGAACAACATAATAAGTGGGTTATTTAATGTAAAACTAGTTTTAGATTCTATTAATTTTAGATACATTTTGTAGGAGATAATTTTTATATTTTTGGGATATTATATTTTTTTATATTAATTTTATATGATAACTTTTTTTATTAAATTTAAATAATTTAATTTTATATAGTTTGTTAATTATCAGAAATTACTTTTTATTATTGTACTGGTGTAAGTTTAGAAATATTGGACATTGTTTTCCCTAACAGCAAATCTAGCTCCAATTCGACTCCTCAGGCTCAGGCAGACCACATTGAGATAGGTCTGCCTGTTTGAGCAGTAATTCCGCTAGTTTTGCCGAACCACATTCATATATGTGTCTAATGTTATGAATGTGGTGTGACGCCCCCAGAATGCCTCCAGTATGCCCCCAGTATGCTTTAGAATGTTTTGATTCTTAGGCTATGATCACACGGCTTAACTGCGGGGCGTAATTACGCCCCACAGTTACGCCGTGTGGACGGGGGCGGGGCGGGAGCGGGGGAGCGAGCGGGGGGCCGGCACTCTGCCGGCCCATAGACAATCACTGCTAGCGGCGCGTATACGCCGCTAGAAAGGGACATGTCAATTATCTCCCCGCCGGCGGCTTCGCCGGGCAGGGAGAGGAGACGTAATCCATAGTTCTCTATGAGAACTGTGCATTACCGTAATGAATGGGCCGTTTTCAGCCCGTAATTAGCGCACTTCGGCATACATGTTGCCCAGCTAATAATTTAATAGAATCATAAGGTAATCTATTTCTTCTTAGACTTTTCAGATTATGAATCCATTACAGTTAGCTATGTCTCCACTGCACACGCTTTCGGTCGTTTTTTGGAGTTTTTTGTTTTCTAAAACCGCTAAAAAAACAACTGAAAACATATCCCATAGACTTTAATAGCAAAATTGTTCTGTAGTCTCCACAGAACTTTTTTTTTCAGCTCATTTCTACTCCAGGTCGTTGCAAAGCATGTTGAAAAACAAAAAACAACAAAAAAACACAAAACAAAATGGCAGAAAATTTACTATTGAAGTCTATGTAAACTGCCAGACATTTTTTGCTGCGTTTTTTGGTGCATTTTTTTGCAGAACTGTTTTTGACATGAACTGGACTAAAAACTCAGTTTTTTGAATGGTTTTAGGATTCAGTTTTCAGTGAGTTTTTCATCCAGTGCCGTGTAGACCTTGCTTAACCCTTTTTTCAGTGAACAAACTTGCAAAAGCATTACAAAGAAACATTACTTGTTGATTTTCAAGTGTCAACAAGGAAGGCAATCAATCAATCACTACGTCTCTCCGGATAATTCAACTTGTGATGCAATGACTGTGTCCTTAAAGCCATTGTCTGATAATGTGACACATGTACAAGACCAGCAGGAGTCTATAAGTTTTGTAACACAAAACACTGTGTGGTAGAGTACACGTGCCTGTACTGCAATCCTTAAATACTGATTTTTAGTGTTGAGCGATTTTTATCGACAAAGTTGAAATCGGCAAGGTTTTTATGGTGATCGAAATTTCCAGATCATGCGATAATTAAGGTTAAAATCTGTGCATCATCTATTAAGATTGCGCCTTTTTCGGCGCTTCCTGTAATTTTGGCGGCCAGTAAATGAGATTACAGAATAGAGCAGGGTGAGATGTGTGTGCTACGTCATGACTGGGATGTGTATGGTTGAGATTGGCTGGAAAAATCACATGATCTCGTTTTACATAGAACAGCGTTTCCTGTTTCAGCCTCAGTGTCTCTCAGCGTCTCATAGGGATAGGACCTGTGTTCTGCCTGTGGCCAAACAGCTCAGCGAAATTAGTCTATTTCTGCACAGAGAAACCTCCACTATTAGCTGTGATCCTTCCAATTTAGTTAGATTAGGGATTTGAACATTTTATGTAGTTAGCTAGAGAATTTTAAAGCAGAATCTACCACTGTATTATTCACGGCGGTGGGAGGGGGGGGGGGGGGGGGCCCAGGCGAACCCAGACAAGCTCTATTCTATAAAGAACACTTGATAAAGTTCACCAAGATTTAGTGTAGACATTGTAGTGGAATATCTTTATTATTAACAGTTTGCTATTGAAATATTTCCTGGATATTGGGCAGCCTGAACTTATATTGGATACACATATTTCTAGTAACTGCAGGTCTCTTTGTTAGCTGCAAAACTCCACTTTTATTATCAGTATACATTTCAGATAGGTGTTCAATTTTACATTACACCGTACTGTTGATATATC